>JAUBOC010000043.1:13674494-13686745 GCA_032275365.1 Anablepsoides cearensis
AAACAAAGAAAATCTCAATAAAAGTAACAGAGCTACACCAACGTGCTGCCACCCTCAGCGGCGCAATTCTAGAACATAATATCTTGCATTCAGATATTTTCCAAAAATGTTAGAGTATTGATTAGGAGGAGGTTCTTGACGCACCAAATAAAAAAAAGCACTCGGAGAGGTTTTCCAGTTCCAACCAAAAACATTTAACTTTACTTCCAAAAATTAAACAGAAATATTCTCCGGTTGACTTTCAACAAAATCCAAGTAAAAAAATGTTATTTAGTGGTACAAAAACTGTTTCACTCCTCACTCCTTCCACAAAGGCTCAGACCCACACCACCCAGGTGTCATTTTCTCCTTAATCAGTTGGCCTGAGGAGGAAGAGGAGGGCCCTGAACAGACATCACAACAATGATTTACCAATCATAATCATTAGGCTTATGTTAAAACAATAGTAATAATAATAATAATAATAATAATAATTCTAAATATAACAAGATTGTCATTTAAATCATTAATAGGCTCCAACATGTATCATGACCCCTGTCGTTTATCATTTCAGCAAATTCTTGCCAATACACAGTCCTTATTTCATCTCATATATTTACTTTGGTGCTTTTAAATAATTAGATTTGTTTTCCCACGGTTGTAGTTTTGGGATCTTTTTGTTCCTACTGGGAAAAGTAATTTTAGAATTAGCTGGAGTTTAGTTGAAATGTTTCATCTCCACAGTGTCGGAGTGTCCTTTTTAGCAGGAATGTTGTCTTTCTATATAAAATTATAACACTTCTGTGTCGCTCCAACAAAATGTGTTTTATTCGGGTCAAACTTTTAGCGTTTTCTGAAGTGATAAGAAAACAAAAAACTTGCCAAAATGATTTGATGAGACGAAAAGATCAATTCACAACAACAACTCTTTACAGCGTTTGATGTCACGCAGGCTCGTCTAGTGTCTCGCATCAATAAAAGCGCACATGCAAGCAGAAGCTGCACGCTGTCTACAGGGAGATAAGAGTCGTGCTGGAAGGAAACCAAACGTTGACTGTGCTGCTGAGTTTCTCTCAGAGGGAGCAGGTGAAAAGTTAAAAGAATAATAAACTCTGGGGCAGAGCTTTTACACAACTGTGGTAAACTCATTTCAAGCTCAGTTGCAGGCAGATGCCAACTAATCAGGCGTTTGCCGATTTCCATTAATATCTGCTGTGACACGAGTGATATTTAACTCTTTCTCAGAACTCTTTTGTTGTTTCTTGTTGTGTTTGCGTGTGTGAGAACTGTGAGGTTAATGCAGCGAAACAGAAACATTTTAGGAATGACCCTGGGGGAAAAAAATCCGGCCTGTAGCTTCTAACCTTTAACTTGTGGAGACCCCAGAGAGTTCACAGGCCCTCCAGGACGTCTGCGGACCTCACCTTATTGCCCTCGCGTCAGAACCCATCACATTCTGTCCATCTGTTTCCCCTTAACTTCAGTTCCCAAAGAAATGTTTGCTCTTTTCTACAAACAGGCAAAAAGATAAAGAAGTCTCATCGTTTAGACAGCGTCTGAAATGTGACATGAGATGCTTAACAAATGCAGGAGGAGTTTGGAAGTAGCTGACACTCAGATAAAGGCATGATTAAAACATCACATTTTAATTATTAACTGGGAAATCTCTTTTTTCCCCTGCTGGGTAGACAGATGAAAACTCATGCTGGCAAATCAGCATGAGAGGGGAAATAATTAAGCTTTCATGCTGAGGGTTTTTGAACAAATTTTTTTTGTTGCTTGAATTGTTAATCTGTCTTTTGATTTCTTTAATGCCTCAGTGGGCAGAGGCATATGAAAATGAAAGAAAATGAATGTTGGCTGGGTTGCTCACTGATGTGAGTAAAACTGACATTTATAATTCATCATGAAGTTAAAATGTTGTTGACCAGCAGCTTGCAGTAAATAAATCTAGACTTTATTTATTCTGCTTTTAATCTAAAATATTTAGCATTTTTTCCAGGTGTAAATTAGAGCGATTAGTCTCAGCATTAAAACTCCTGTGGACTTGGATGACAGTCAGGTTATAACACCCCAACACATAAAAAGATCTTACAATAAAGTCCACAATTCAGCTTTCAAATTCAACATAATTTAATCTGATGGATTATCTGCTCTGGTGTTTTGCACATCGTTTCCTACTATGCAACCTGAAGAACCCTAAAAATCTGCAGTAAAAACACGGTTTTCACCTAGGTTTGGGCAGTATGACAGTATTACGTACCTCCATATTGAAATATGGAGGCAGTGTTTGAAAAGTAGAATAGTTTCTTGAGAAACGATAAAAGGGCTTGATACTAGGCGTCTAATTTCATTGAAGATTTGAATTTACTATTTGTTGGAGCTCACCGTCATTGACATCCATACCAAATTTTGACATAGGGCTAAAAATGGTGGAATTATGGTCAGTTCTTTCATTTAGCCATCTTGGATTTTTGATTTGAATTAAATATGTGAGGAGGATCATTCTCTGCTACCACCACACCAAATTTCATCCTAGTATGTCAAAAGAAAAGATTGAGTTGTGGTCCATTTTACATTGTAGCTATGGCGGCCATCTTGGATTTTTGATTCAGTATTTAATGGTGATGATTCTCAGCTACCACCACACTAAATTTCAGTCCAAAATGTCTTCAAATGGCTAAGCTAATGCAGTTAAAAATACCTGTTGTGGCCATCTTGAATTTTAATTTGGCATTTAGAATTTGTCAAAGCTTGTTCTTGGCTACAACTGTACTAGTTTTCAGCTTTATATGTCTCATAATAGCTGAATTATAGAATTAGCATTACTTAGCAAAGTTAGCTTAAATGTATTAGCAAAATTAGCAAAGTTAGCCTAAACTTATTAGCATTCAGAATGTGTTGGGTTAGCGCTCAGCTTCCAACCCACCTATTTTTACAATTAGGTCCATATCTATTTGGATATAGACAACATTTTCCTAATTTTGGTTGTCTACATTACCATGAATTTTGAACAAAATATTTCAGAGGCAGCTGAAGTTCAGACTCGGCTTTGATTTAGTGGGTTGAACAAAATTATTGCATAGAAATGTGAGGAACTAAAGTATTTTTTAAACACAATCCCTTCATTTTGGGGGCTCAAAAGTATTTGGACAAATAAAATTGTACATAAAATGTTAATTTCTAATACTTGGTTGAAAACCCTTTGTTGGCTGTGACTTTGATCAGTAGATATTTTCTCTTGTCGACAATTTGCTTAATTCCATTGTTTCTTTTAATTGACGAATTCTCTTGCCAGATGATGTTAAAATTTAACTTTCTTTGTAGGAAAAGATGAAGAGTAAGAACAAGCTGGTGCCTCGACTCCTCGGCATCACCAAAGAGTCTGTGATGCGAGTGGATGAAAGGACCAAAGATGTGGTTCAAGAGTGGCCCCTCACCACCGTGAAAAGGTGGGCTGCTTCACCCAAGAGCTTCACACTGGTAAGCTACACAAAATGTACATTTAGTGACCCCCTCAAACACACCCCAGCACAGAAGAACAGCAGATTTATTAAAAGAAAAAAAAGCCTCTTATTATTTTGTGAAACACCGGTTTCTTTTTATTCTTCTTACATTTTTCTTGTTTGTTCTGCTGTTTCTGTTTTTTTTTATCCGTCACTGAAAATTGTGCCCGTTCAAAGCCTCACACAATAAAGAAAGCTATAAAACAGACACAGCAAAGCACAGCTTGCCTTTCCTTTCATTCAGTGATTGAACAAGCTCCTTTGTCTTCCCTGTCATTATTTCTCCTTTGTGTCAACACTCAGAGTCAGGCACCAACATAGGGTTTAATCTTGTGGATCTGAAAGAACTCTGTAACTAGTAAATTGATGAAACCTATTTCCTGAAAGCTAATTTGTTGAAGTGCTTAACTGTTTAGGCGTTACATTTTTGTGACACTGATTTGAGGACTGGTAGAAAAGGCTAATAGTTTTTTTTTTGTTTTATGTTGTAAAGAAAACACATCTCTTGTCTTCACTTTTTCTGTTTTATTAAGACTACACTCAATACGTGTAAATCTGGTTAACTGCTCAAAGAAAACCGCTCAGATTTCTTGTATTTAAATCAACTGAGACTGTTCCTGGGTTAATCTGCCTCTGCACGCCTCAGCTTCATATCAACCAACACAATGTGTGGTGTTCATCTGAGGCTAGCAGTCTTCATGGATTTCTGATTAATCCTTACAGTAAATCCTCAGCTTATACACCGTGCTGGTTACTTATATTACGATTCAGCACAAATCACTCATTTTGGGATGAAACTGTGTGTATGTAGGATTTTGGGGAGTACCAGGAAAGCTACTACTCAGTGCAGACCACTGAAGGTGAACAGATTTCTCAGCTCATTGCCGGTTATATCGACATCATCCTGAAAAAGGTGAGATTTTTTTTTGTCTCTGATTCAATATCCCCCTCAGATTTGTTGATCCCAGCCTGCTGTGTCATGTTTCTGCTCATCGTGCACATCATAGAGAATAGACGTTTTGTTTATTTTACAAGTAATAAATTCTAATTATTTTCCTGCTGTTTATTTTCTCTCCTGCAGAAGCAAAGCAAGGACCGCTTTGGATTAGAAGGCGACGAAGAGTCGACGATGCTCGAGGAGTCTGTATCTCCGAAAAAGTGCGTAAATCAGGCAAACTAATAAAAATGATTTTTGGCCCTGCTGGCAGCATGGCTTAAAATTTGCCAACTTGTTTGTATGGTTTATTGGTGATGTTTTGTTATTATCAGTTATTGTAGACTTCCATTTAATCCCAGCTTTATAGAGATTTTGCCACATTGTGATGCTTATAAGTGCAGAAACAGCATAAAATCTTTTTTTTCTACACATAATAGTCCCACAAACCAGCAGATTAGAACTCAATTTCCTTCCTTTCACTTCCTGCTGCCTCAGCTCGCACTTCCATCTTCTAGGATCTTAGTTTGCCAGAGGATGACTTCCTCAGCTGGACTTTATCCTGAAAGATAATCATTGTATGATGAAATTTTCCTTCGCTGGGAAGGCAAAGACTATCTGAACATTTCCTGATTAGATGTGCTTTACCTCATTTAGCCGCTGTAGATTCTGAGAGCACATCTGAAGCCTGTTTCCTGCAAAGCTTCAGTTGATATTGCATTTATGCTTTCAGCTCCCTGCTGCATTTGCTAAAGGTTTTTTTTCTTCTTTTTTTACCTGAGCAAGTGCCAAAGGCAAAACTCTGAAATACTGCAAAGACATGTCAAACTCTAAAAGATCTTATATGTTGAAGAATAAAACAAACGCTTGTCTCTTGAAAGTGAAAGTTTTTTTTTTTATCTTAGTTTGCTCTATCTTTGTGGTCCACCATCACAAATATACAAAATCCTTACAGAACCAGTATCATCCTTTCAATTAGCATCTTTTATTAAATAAACAAGTGTTTATTGTTTTACTGGATACACAACAAACATCATCTAAAGCATCTACAGTAGCTGTGTAGCTACTTTGAGGTTCAGAATTTATTGTCTGCCTGTTGCTTACTTGCAGATCCACAATCCTTCAGCAGCAGTTTAACCCAGTGGGCCGGGTTGAGCCCGAGTGCGTGGCTCTAAAGGGGGTGATCCGCTCCGGCTCAATCGGCACGGAGCCTCTTAGCATGGGTACCATGCCCTCTCCTCAGCAGCAGATCACAATGTCCACAATGCACCGTGGACACATGCCTCCGCTGGTAAGAAATGTGGGAGCAGAGATAATACGACTTTTGATGAGTCATGCAAAATCCACTTAAATGGTTTGTTCAAGCCATTCTTCTGGGTATAAGTAATATTGCACTTTAATATACCATGCAGATTGTAAGTTAATTTAAAAAGTCACTGCATGCTTCATTTTTAATTTAATTTTTCTATGTGTAGAGTTCAGCACAGCAGGCTCTGATGGGAACCATCAACACTAGTATGCAAGCTGTACAAAAGGCCCAGATAGACCTGGGAGAGGTTGACAACCTCCCACCGCTGGGACAGGACATGGTACTGAACACGCATGCTATTCTGCTGCACAAAATGTTCTTTTATAGCAGTGAAAGTAGCCATGCCATATGTCCAATTTGGTGAAACCTCTTCTTGTGTTTAGGCTTCCAAGGTGTGGATCCAGAACAAGATGGACGAATCCAAACATGAGATCCATTCCCAGGTTGACGCCATCACTGCGGGAACAGCATCAGTTGTGAATCTCACAGCTGGTCAGTGGCTTGTCCATGACTCAGAAAATTATTATTTTGCTTCTTTATTCTTCTTTAGGCTTAAATACGTATGTCCAGTAGAAAAAAATATTTTAGATCTGTTGTCATTTTTTACTATAGGTCAATATAAAATTAATGGTCTAAAATAAGTCATACATTTTAAAGTATGAACATGTCAGTAGGTACGTTTCCTTTGACCATGAAAATGCGCAAATTAGAATTTCGAAAATAAGTTTGCTCAATGGAAACATGTCAATTTCGAAAAAACTTACGTTTTTCGACAAAATGGTTTTGTGCTAGGATGAGGTGGTTTTTTGGCCGTATCGAAATTGGTGTATTTCGCAAAACTGCAATAGAAACACTTTTTTCGCATTATGGGAGTAACGTGATCAACAACCGGCTGTTTCTACTGGCGAAAAAGACGACAACAGGAAGTAGAAATAGTAAATTCACCGAAGTTGAAAAGAAAGTAGTAAACTCACCGACTACAATTTCCCAAAAAAGCCACATACATATCCGCTCCCAAGTATAAGAGCCTTGTTGCTCGAAAGCCTCGATAAGATGCAAACGTTGATTGCTAGTGTCGTGGTAGCACTAGCAAGGGTCTATCGTGACAACATGCGTATTTACCCATGACTTTAATGGCATTTCTTAGTTAATGGAAACACAGCAATTGTGAAACTGTGTTTTTTGACATTAACAAAATATCAACAAAGTTTTGCGCACATTTGT
The DNA here is from genome assembly GCA_032275365.1 of Anablepsoides cearensis. Taxonomy (NCBI): domain Eukaryota; kingdom Metazoa; phylum Chordata; class Actinopteri; order Cyprinodontiformes; family Rivulidae; genus Anablepsoides; species Anablepsoides cearensis. The sequence goes on from JAUBOC010000043.1 coordinate 13,681,447, forward strand.
AATGGAAACTCAGCTAGTGTTGACACTGATGTGAAAAATGACGTATTTAAACTTATAAGGCAGTTTTAAAGGCAGTGAAAGTTTAAAACTTAAAACCACACTTTTACAAGTATCATTTACAAGCTCTGTTGTTAAAATATTTTGGCCATTTTTTTCTTTAAATGTAGGACCTTTCCATCTGCTTGTTGTTTATTATAGTTCTTGTTTAACTCCTATAAATCTAACAGTGTCCTCATATCCTGCTGTGGTTTGGAGAATGTGGTCTGGCGAATGTGTCGACATACTTCACTCCATGTCTCTTCATTATTTTCCTGCTTATTTCTGGGCTCCTGAATTGGTTTACATGCAAAGCCTCTGAGGCAGATATTGGCAGTCGCCTGTTTAAGTTGGGCGCGGCTTTGTTTTATTCCCAGTTTTTAGTTCACCGTTTCCATCCTGCCTCCCCCTCACTTTCCTCTTTCAGGTGACCCCACCGACACAGACTACACAGCGGTGGGCTGCGCCATCACCACCATTTCCTCCAACTTGACGGAGATGTCGAAGGGAGTAAAGCTGCTGGCTGCGCTGATGGAGGATGATGTGGGAGGAGGGAACGACCTGATGAAGGCTGCCAGGACACTTGCAGGTGCCGTGTCTGACCTCCTGAAGGCCGTGGAGCCGACTTCCGGAGAGGTGAGCTTTGAATCAAAGACCCAAGGTGTGACGGGTGGGGAAAAAAAACTACAGATATATTCTGCAGAATGTTCTCTGTGTAGAAGGAAAATGTAAACAGAAGAGTAGAATTATGCACAATAGTGAGCTCAATTCAAATTGTGGAGGGGAGTGTCTATGGAAAAAGAGGAAAACTGTGAAAAGTAACTGAATATGTTTTGTAATGTGTAAAAAAAGGAAATAACTACTGATTTAAATGCAATCAGTAACCAGACTCTTCAGCTTTCGTGTTTCTGATTTGATGTCAAACTGCCAACGCAAAAGGCTAATTAAATTTATTACAGAGCAGCTGCATCCTGAGACAACTTGTCTTTTCGTAGAAATTCTGTCCTGCTTCTAAACTCAAACTAATTACGTTAGCATCCTCTGCTGCTTGACTCCAGTTAACTGAATTGCCCTGGGTGATCTGTATATAAAAAAAAGAGTCTGAATTCACTGGCAGAGCGTCCTCTGTCTTAAAGAGTCTGAAGCCAGTCTAAAAATACTGAGGACCACCATCATGCGTTTGCAAACCTTTGATCTGTTTATCACAGTTTGTGAGGGTGGCTGGGTGTTTTGATGTGACAGAACAATTTAAAATTTGCTGTAGGATTCCTCCAGTTTTTCATCCAGGGCGTCATAATCATTACAAATTAAATTATTAGCAATTTTTAAATTTAAAGGTATTCATTTTCTCATCCAAGAACTCTTGCCTTTTATTTCAGTTTTGTAGGATTCTTGCAGCAGCACCGCTTGTGTCATCTGTATGTTTTAAGATGTTCTTTGTTCAACAAACAGCAGTGGTGGGCAGCACTAATCTAAAAATTAGTTGCACTAATCCTAAAGCACTAACTTTAACATTTAGGTCCCCTAATTCTAAAGCACTAACACACTTAAAAATTTAGCAAAAGCTAATTCTAAAGCACTAAAATCCCAGCTGACCCATTTAATATTCCTCAGAGTCAACATGAGACAATATTATCTGTGTGCAAAATATTTTTAATATTTCATCTTGTGTAGTGGTTCCCAAAGTTTGGGTCAGGACCTTTTTGTGGGTCACAAAACATCAAGTGAGGATCCCCAGATGATTTCCTCACATCAATTTAAATGTGAAAAAAAGCTAATGAAATATTTTCATCATGATTATTGCAATTTTTTTTAATAATCCTAAATGAATAAAACTTAGTATCATAGTTACTATGTTTGTTTATACTTATTATTCCCATAACAATGTTATTAGCAAAGTTTGCATATAAACAAGTAATATATGGGGTCACGAGTGTTTGCAACTGTTATTTTGTGCGACAGAAGCAAAAAAGTTTGAAAACCACTGATCTAGTGGATAAGTGACACATATGACCAAGATGTCTGACAGCTTTTAGCTTCAGCCGTTGACAATAATGTTGATCAATAATATTTAAAGAACTCAATTAGTGCTTATAAATTTAGCAAGTGAAAATCCACTAATGAATTAAGAAATTAACAAAAGCCCTAAAGCACTAATCAGGAATATAGTTCCCCTATTAGTGCTTTAGTGCTTTAGGGGAACTTTGCCCACCACTGCAAAACAGTTTATCAACTAAACCTTAAAACCCCAAAAACTTCAATATACAGCTTTATTTTTGTACCTACAAACAAACTGATGATTTTTTTTCTCTGTCTCTGTGCCTACAGCCCAGGCAGACGGTGCTGACAGCAGCCGGAAGCATCGGCCAGGCCAGCGGAGATCTGCTGCGACAGATCGGAGAAAACGAGACAGACGAGAGGTTCCAGGTAACATTTCAGCCTCTGCTTTTAGAAACCTTTATTTAAAAAGAAAAGTGGGGAAAAAAACTGTGTTGGAACTGCCTCTCGTTTCATCATAATTTAATGTGAGGGACACAGTTTGTCAGAGTTTCAAATAACAAAAGGTTTAAAATGAAAGCTGTTTATTTATATCAGTAAACAGGGGTTTGGACCCCACTGTGGGTCATGAAACACCAAGGAAAGGATCTTGAGTTGATTTCCTAAAAAAATGTAAAGGCTTTCTAATATATTTTAATAACAATTGTCAAAACATAAAAACAACTAGTCTTAAATGGTTATACACTCTTTTTTTAAACACTGAATCAGTTAATGTTAGTGTGACAGAGATATACTACTCTGTGCAACCCTCTAACATGTCTTACTGTAATTTTAAATATTATGTATTGATTACAGGTACAACCTTTAAAAAAAAAAAAGGTTTCTTCCTTTTCAGTATTAAAAAAAATGCTTGGAGAACCTCGTTTAGTGTGTCTTCACACATCTACAGAAAGAAAACTTTGGCTTTAAAAGACACTAATGGTGCAATAACACTTAAGAGAGCACGGTCAAATTATGCTAATGCAGAAATAAAATGTGTCCTCGCATTTATCTCCTGTTTCGTTGCAGGACGTCTTGATGAATTTGGCCAAAGCAGTCGCCAACGCAGCAGCCATGTTGGTGTTGAAAGCCAAGAACGTGGCTCAGGTTGCGGAGGACACGGTCCTGCAGAACCGGGTCATAGCGGCCGCCACGCAGTGCGCCCTGTCCACCTCACAGCTGGTGGCGTGTGCAAAGGTACAGGAGTACGCTGAATTTTAAATGATAACTGAAGTTAATTTATTTTTGCTAATCAAATAATTGTAAATAGAGTATGTTTTTTTTGTATTTTCAGGGAGTACACCAAAATAAAGTTGAATGTTATGTTCCCTTCATGATTTTCTCTAATTGTGTAATCCTAAATAAGTCTAAATGGCCTCTTGGCTCTCTCTGAATTGTTTCATTTACTGATTCCACAACTCTCCACATGGCAGTGAGATGAGATTATCTGCTAAATCTCTCCTGTTTTAAATGTGATTCAATGATGGAAAAGTCATACAGATTACTTATGTCTGTTTTTTGTTTAATTTATAATATAAATGTATATTTTTACCTCGTTCTTTTTTCCCCTCTTTGATACTCTTTATTCCTGCTCGACTGTGTTTTACATGTTTCACCTTGTGGCTGCTGCAGGTGGTGAGTCCCACCATCAGTTCCCCCGTTTGCCAGGAGCAGTTAATCGAAGCTGGGAAATTAGTGGACCGGTCGGTGGAGAGCTGCGTGCAGGCCTGCCTCTCAGCCACAGAAGACGGAGAGCTCCTCAAGCAGGTCAGCTTTACTCATCCAATGAGCTTTACTGCAATAAACTTTAGTGTCCCACCTCATGTTGCTGGCTTTTATGTCAGATAATAATTAAAATGGTGCAGAAAATGAGTTACAAGTTACAAAATATTTGCACAAAAATATACAAAAGAGCAATGTTATTGTATTGTTCAGGTTCACTTTGTGCTCTGATATAATGGTAAAGTGGTAATGAAGTATAAAAAGTGCGCTGCTGATGTGCGTCTCATTTGACTAAAGGTGAGCGCTGCAGCCAGCGTGGTGAGTCAGGCTCTGGCAGACCTCCTGCAGCATGTCCGTCAGTACACCTCCAGGGGAGAGCCAATCGGACGCTACGACCAGGCTACAGACACCATCATGACCGTCACTGAGAGCATCTTCAGCTCAATGGGAGACGCAGGTGAGTCCAAACGAGCATTTTTCACTTTATTCAAAGCCATCGTGTACAAAACTGAAGTTGTGAAAAAAACTAAACTCGATAACATAATAATTTTTTTTTACATTTCGGCAACTGTGTTAGTCAGTTTCACCACTTAAGTTCAGGCTGAAATATGTGAATAATCTTCCATGTCATTCACAATAACCATTTATTGTCCTGCAGAATAATACTGAAGATGTAAAAAAGATTTATTTGAGGTACTGTTTGAGTGAGTAAAACTGAATGAAAACCTACAAGATTCTTATTATTAGTTTTAATGTCTAAATCCATGTAAAACCTGATCTCCTTAGACTAAAGTTAAGTTTAAATAAGTTTCTTTTATAAATAATTTTCAGTTAACTTTCTCGATGTGGACTGTTGTGAATGATGTACTTTCGTTCACCTTTGGCTCACAGCAGCTCGTAGTTTTTCAGTTTGAGTGTTGTGAGTCTGCGTGTGGTGGGTTTTAACAGACTGCTGTCAGCTGCAGGGAGAAGCTGACAGCTATGTTAACAGATCTGACAGAAGCAGACAGATCTGTGCACAGAAAGAAATGCACAGAGAATGTTGGGGCCTGGATGTCGGCTCAGGACAATGGATTGTCCGGTTAGGAAGGTTGAAAAGCTGTTTGCTCTGCTCAGGCTTTAATAACTGCAGCCATTTATACTGTACTCTCTTTAAACTGGTGTCAGATGCCACATCTCCCAAAATACAGTCGAAAACACTGTGAAGAGAGTAAAAGAGAGTACCTGGAGGGATTATGATCATTAACTCAATGACAATTTTGTTTTACTTTGGTTCATAGTTTTGGATAAATGTAATGAATTCTGACTGTATTTATGTATTACATTGTTATAGCAAAGTGTTTTTTTTCTGTAGGACTGAGGATAATGTTAGCCCCGGTCACATGAAATCTCCTTTCTAACACTATTTGTAATATTACTAATCAATCAGCAGAGTTGTAAAGTAACTAAGTACAAATACTTCTTTACTGTACTTAAGTAGAAATTTTGTGTATCTGTACTTTAC
>JAUBOC010000043.1:13716414-13727828 GCA_032275365.1 Anablepsoides cearensis
TTACCTGTTGTAGATTTATTTTTGAACAACTTAAGTTTGGAGAAATTCTTTTGTTTCGCCAAATTAACAAGCTAACATCTAGTCTGAGTGTGGCATAAACATTGTGATATTCATACTGGAAGTGAAGCAGCTAGCTGCTGCTGCGCTAATTGCTCTTGCAATTAACCATAGTATAAATAATTATTCAATGTGAAACTTTTGGTAAAGATTTATAAAATGTTTACATGAATTGTGATTTTTTTTTAAGTTTTTTTAAAATGGTGAAAAAAATCCACGTTGGTCTTGACCACTCAGTCTAGCCTTTAGCTCATCAATAGATTCAGAATTAAACACTATTTCTTTAAGCTGAGGTTGTTCAAAGAGCTATCTGAAACAGGTAAGATATTTGCTGTTTAAAACATTTTCACCTGTAAAGATGTGAACTGTTGGTTTAAGACAGAGGGCTGTGTTTGGATTCAAACTGGTTTTGACTATGTGTGTATGTGAGTGTGTGTGTGAGTAAAGCATTGAAATGATGGGAAGCATCCACTGCTCATCAGTTAAGTCTGTAGTGTTATTATTAGTGCCTTAGTCCTTTACCCATCCAGTGTTTGCTGCTTGACTGACAGCTTCATGATCAGTAGAAGATGAGTTTGGAAACATAGATTCATGATCTGTGGGTTTTTTTTTTCTACATTTGCTAACTCACGGTTCCTCTAAGTGCTGAGTCAGCTGCGCCTCCTTTCTCTCTCCTCTCTGCCTCATTTGAAGCCTTTTCAGAGGATGACAAAGGGACTGTCTGCCAGCCGTAAAAAAAACATGTTTCAGTTTCAAACCTGTGTGTACATCACCTACACGAGCACATTTCTGTACTGAATCTTGTGAGCATGTACCACAGCGCTTCTTCAACAGCACAGAATGAAGTTTGTTTACCGCTTTATTGTGTGTTCTGATGTCTGAAGTTTTTATGGATAAGCTTTTGTTTTTAGTGCTTTAAAGGTTCTCTTGGAAGCTAAATGTGATAGGAATATTTGGGTAATATCCGTCACCGTTTCAACGCTGTGGAGTAATAACAAGTGTTCTGTGTGTTCCCGCTTCAAAGAAATGAAATTAGGAAGTTGCTTCACTAAAGGTGAATGAGAATTTACAATAATGAAGATATTTATCTGGGCTCTATTAAAGTATTTTTTGTATTCACTAAAAATAAAGCATTTCATTGTAATGAATCCGTTTCATGTGATCTGTTTTGTGGCAGACAACTTTTGTTTTGCTCTCATGTAAGGTTGTAATCCTAATTATGACCATAATTTAGAGAAGTCATAACAATTTTTAATGATAATTCACAATAAAAATTAATAATAATAATTAGTCATAATTTAGACGTACTTTTGATTTGTTTATTTTCTGCATTGATCAACATGAAATCTGGCAGGAATGTAGATGAGTCTGACCTGCGCTGTGCCAGCCAACAGTTTTACTATAGACCCCATATTTAGGGAGAGGGCTCCATCTAAAACGTATGTGTGTGGACATACAAAATGCTTAACTGCTTTTAATGTGTTCTGTTGTTTAGCTCTGATGAGGGGTTATCCATCAGGTTCACCAATGAGCTAGTTTTCTAGCTGTTCAATACGTATTTTTCTTTTACAAAAGAAAAAAAAAGACCTGCAATAATAATAGAAATATAATCTAGTATTTCATTCATCCTGACTAAAAGATTTTAAAAAAGGTGCATTTGAAATAGTTTTACAGTTCTGTCTAATATCCAGCAGCACTGATTGTACTAGTGATTCAGTATGTTTCATAGTTTATATTTTATTTTGATCATTTAATTAAGAAATTTCACATTCAACTGTTGCCTCAATTTTCAATCCTGAATGCAACAAACAGCTTGGGTTTGCCTAAATGTACAAAAATTCAGCATCCAAAAACTTCAGAAGAATTTATTATTTTCATCTTGGAGTAAAATTAATTTATTTTATGTTTTTATTATAAGTATTATTAAGTATAAGCAACCCTGCTCATTGAGTGTGTTACATCCATATTAGATTTTTGATCATTTCTGACTGAACACAGAACCAACGGAAGTTTTCAGGCCAATAACAAAAGACGTGTCAATTCTGGCAAGTGAACAAAGTCCCCTTTAGAGTCAGGAGAACAGGACTGTATTTCTGAGTCAGCAAAAAACCAAAAGCTATACTGAGTCCACTCCAGGCAAAGAACTGAGAACTGTGCTAAATTTGTCCGGTACTAAAATTTAAGGAGCCAACGTCTTCCAGCTGCTCCTGGGACGGCCTTCACACCTGCCCTCTTTTTTTCCTGATATTTTCTCAGGCTTTTCCCGACCACATGCTCGTTAAAGTGAGTAATATTTTAATCCAATACATATTTTAATGTTTTTAACGAGACCATTTTTACACTGACTTGGTTTAGAAAAAGAATGGGTGGCAGAGAATTTAGTGTGGGCTAGGAGCTGATAGAAGTCAGCTCATTTGTTATTTTTATGCCTTAAACCTAATAATAAAAGTCAGAAGACGGATGCTGTTACTGATTTTGGAACATGACCAGTCTGGCAGGTTCACCTGTCTGAACTCTGAGGCACCAAAATTAGTTTATTTTCTAAATCTTATTTTTTTTCCTAGTTACTAGACACTTTATTTTAAGTCTCTTCAGCCATAAAAATAAAAAGTGTCAAGTAACAAGGAAAAAAAACAAGATTTATCACATATAGACACAATGAACTTCATTACATAAGTTTATTTTCTGTCATCTCTTGTTTCAACAGTTCTTTTCAGTGAAAATGTGAATGTTATTTCAGATAACTGGCTAATATTGTGTTTAGAAGCACAATTTGTATAACCTCTCCTAAAATGATCTGAACACCTAAATGTTTATATATATATAAAGGAATAAAGAATTAGAAATAAAGTTGAAACCAAATACATTTGTGAGAAAATTCTGTTTCAACATAATAAAAAATGCTGGTTGAATCACAAAAAAAAAACTAAATACTTATTTAAATGTAAAAAAATTTTTTTGGGGGGGAACAATTAATCAGATAATTATGAGTATAACCTGACAATGGCCAGCTGATAAATAAGATTTAAAAGGTCTTCACACTTCACATGTGGCTCTTCAAAGGCCTGCCATGTCACCATTAGCAGGTCAAATACCTCCTGGCATGATGGGAATTCAATGAATTCAGTGGGCTGTCATCCCACCTGTCTGTCCCACAGCTTTTACAGCATAGTTTTGGTTTGTCTGTCGTGTCGGCGGGTTGTCTGCAAAGCTGACACATAAGATTTATAAACAGCATATTGAGTTACCAAATAAAACTTGTGCAGAAAGAGAGCTTTGAAAATCAAACAGTTCTTGTTTTTGTCATCAGATGTGATTGTCTCACTGCTGTTCTCCAAGAAACTCTTTTTTTTCTGAGTGAGTCCGATGTTCATCTCCCCATCTAGCCAGGGTGTGAGGGTGACATGGATTGTGCTGTGAGACACTCTGATCTCTGTGTATGAATGGCATGTTTGTCTGGCTGCTGCGCTGCCCACACAACACATGGCAGGAGGACAACATGATGACAGCTGACAGCTTTAAAAAGGCTCCGCAGGAGGAACGTCACACCAGACCACCAAAGTCACAGAAATCAGCAGGGAGATGTGCAGAAAACTGAGCTTTATTTCATTATTTAAAAGCTCATAACAAGCACATGTATTTCTTCTAATGTTGTAAATGTTTTTAATTTCTTCCTTTGAAAAAAAGAAATAAAGGTAGAAGACGTTTACATTTTTGCACTTTTTGTTTTACAGAAAAGAGCTGTAAGAATTATCACCAGAAAGCAATATTATCACCCATCAAATACATTGTTCCATCAGTTGAAGTTATTGAATTTCTATGATTTGGTTGATTATAGTATTTTGTCAGTTATGTATCGGGCTCATAAAAACACATTACCTTCAAACATTCAATTACACTTTGTTAAAAGAGAGAGTTGTTACAATCCCAAGAGGATAGAGATGTTTGTTAAACCCACATTTGGAACCACTTTAAAGGAACAGAGTACTTCAGTCCAGGGTATAAGATTATGGAATAATCTGGAAGATGACATTAAAAATGCCAGATCAATGTGTATATTTAAGAGAATGATAAAGGTTAATTTGCTGGAGAAATATGTAAATGTATGAATTATTGTTGAAGGAGTTGTTTTGTTTTTTGTAAACTAAAGATTATATTTGATTGAATTTATTTGAGAAAAAGGGTCAGATATAATAAGATTGTTTTCTTCTTTTGCTACCTTTCATTTAATTTATTATTTATATTTTTGTTGTATGTTGAATTTATAATTGTTGTTTTAAAAGAAATGAATAAACTAAACTAAACATTTTAAGTTAAGATTTGTCAACAATAAAAACTGGTTTTATTGCTTCCTGCTAACAGTTTAGGGGGAATTGTGTTTTTGCACTTGTCTGTGTGTGTTTGTCTGTGCTGTTAGCAAAATATCTCATGATCCAGTGGACAGATTTGACTGAAAACTCTTGTTTCGTGTACATCTGCTTAACTTAGTTAACTCAATTTACAAAGGCCGTCTCAGCTCACTGGCATCAGCAAACACAAATAATCATTTTACAGACTGAGCCAAACGTCTGATGTGAGTCATCCCCATCATATAATCTGAAAACAGATATAATTCTGTCCCTTTTAACTCTGGCATGAAAGGGGACATGCATTCTTTCAATGAGAGGCAAACATTTAATTGATCCCAAAATAATTGTTTCTTTCAGCTTCTGTTTAATTTAAATCCACCAGTGGCTCTGCTTTATAGAGATCAGAGGGACTGGCTCCAAGGGTCTCATGGATGGGGTCCAACAGGTGCTGTCCAGGTCACAAAATCCCAGAACACACAATAACAACTGGTGCAAACAAGCTTTTTTTTGCCCCCTTTCTTTTCTGTGTCCAAATGCTCTAAGATGCACAAAGATGAACTTCTGTAACAGACATAGTGTTCAGCTATCCAGCAGGGGTGTGGAACCATCACTGTGGTGCAGTGAGGGGTCTGTCAAAGCATCCAAACCATTTCTGTAGAAACTCAAAGCCTCTCTCAGCTGCGAGAGGAGCTGGACAAGCTTGATGATTAAACTCTGAGAGCCAGGAGGCCTCTCTGGTTGCTGGTGAACTATGTTGTGAGAGAGCCGCTGAAATGATCCATGAGGGACGAGCGAACACTCTGACTAATATGACCCACCTCAAAGGGAGAAGAGCTTATCCAATCAGCCACGGCTGGTTTGTGTGAATGCCTGAAATGATGTGGACTCTAGTGAGGAAATAAGTTGCAGTTTGAAATGATCCTCACATATGCTGCAGCTAAATAATCTAAATAAAACCCTAGTAACACTAAATTGGTTAGCTGATGCTGCCCTTTGCATTTTAGGTTGCTGGTTCATCTTTAAGGGTGATAAATGATTCAAGATTATCAGCTTGTTTCTTCCAAATCACCCCTCTGAGGACATTATTGGTCCTACATTTCCCCTTGGAGAGAGGCAGAAACATGACAGAAGGGGAGTGTCTCTCTTAAACCCTGTCCCCATGTTTGGGCTCAGAAGTGGTCAAGTGTCTTGGAGGGGCAAATCAGAGAGGGGGATGGTAAAAAAAATAGACAGGTCCTGCAGTTGGCAAGCAGCTGCAACCTTTTCTGCCAGTCCATAACACATCTCTGACTGTGAGGGCTCGCACTCCAGGCGCTCCGTGTGATCCAGACTCTCCCATCCTTTCCATCCAGTCTCTTTTCTTTGCTCTCTGAGTCTGAGCAGCCATGGATGCCATCAAGAAGAAGATGCAGATGCTCAAGCTGGACAAGGAGAACGCCTTGGACAGAGCCGAGCAGGCTGAGTCCGACAAGAAAGGAGCAGAGGACAGAAGCAAACAGGTGGGTGTGTGCGCTCTGAAACCTTTCCTTCTGCGCGTTTTGACGCACGGCCACGCTTGGCACAGTGCGCACTGCGCCGCGCCGCTTCAGTGCGAGGATCCATGAGTGAGTTTTAATACAAATAAAACAGCTTTAAGTTTGAAATCAGTCTTTTTATACATATCTTGTTTAAAAGAACATGTTGGAAAGTTGAACATTTCATATCGCTAAATTCAGTTTTGCCAAGAAACCAAGCTGCCATTTAAAGCATGCTGATTGCCACTAATAACTAATTATTTATTTTAAAACTAATGCTAAATTACCACAACTAGATCCCGTTTTTGTTCTGTAAAAAGTTGTTTGAATGATTCTGTATCTATCACTTGAAAACAAATCTGTTCTCGTTCTGCGCACCAGTTGGAGGATGACCTGGTGACGCTGCAGAAGAAGCTGAAATCAACTGAGGATGAACTGGACAAGTACTCTGAGGCTCTGAAGGATGCCCAGGAGAAACTGGAGCTTGCTGAGAAGAAAGCCACAGATGTAAGTTTGGACTGAGGGACTGTCACCTTATCTCATCTCACAAAACTATTTACAAACTCTACAATCAATTATATGACACCTGTGATTTCCATGGTTGGTAAATTGAGCTCTGGTGCTGTTTATGATAAAGTCACATGTCAATAGTTTACTGCTTTGAACGAATGGTGGTCGTTTTACAAGAAATAATTTAGACAAAAAAAGAAAAGAAAAAAAAACTGTGAGAAATGTTTGTACCAGCTGATTATCCACAGCTCCCAAGCTGTTGACAGCTTATTAATGACGTCACAAGGAGGAAACAACTAATTTTAGTTTACTTATTTAGTTTAGTTTATTCCATTATTACAAATGACAACAAAGCTGAAATTTCCATTCATTGACCATATAACCTGAATTAATTTAAATTCAAACAGGTTAAACTAATGAAATAGCCCAAAAAGTTGATCAGAATAAACTAAATTATAAATTAATCGAACAACAATAACAAAATATTTACGCAATGTTGGTAATGGTGATTTCCCTCAATGCAGTGAACAATTCAGTTTATACTGTGTCACAATATATAATGTAAACAAACAAACAAACAAACAAACAAATTAAATTTATTTTTTATATCCTATGCCTAAAATCAACTTTATCCTGCTAATAAAATCATAATGTAAGATCTATATAAAAGTTGACCCAGTCTACTTGAATATATTTAAATCCATTAAATCAAACAAATATTCATACAAGTGGTGGTTTTTGTCATCAATAACAGTTGAATGAAACTTGCTCAAATTATTTAGCTGAATAAACAAAAGTGCTTATAATAAAACTAGCATTATTATTAATAATTGTAACATAAATTGTTTTAACATCTAAGACTAAAATAAGAGTGTATGTAGTTGTTGCTGTGATGTTTGAAGCTCTGCTCTTGACAGGACTGGCTCAATGAAGCAGGCAGGGATGCGAGAGAAATTCATCGAGCATTAAACCTTACTGCAGAAGGCAAAACGTATCCAGAAAGAACAAGAATATGTTATTAAAGAATGTAAATAAATAAATAAATATGACATGCTCGTATTAAAGTCACACATTTGTTGTGTTTCCGACTGAACGCGGTCACTTCCGGGCTGGGTGGCACGTCCCAATCCTCATCAGCGGTTGATTAAAGGCGGTGGGGGCAGGGATCAAACGAGCCGCATCCCCAAGAGTCTGTGTCTGTCTGTGCCTTGGCTGGGGGGGATAGCCTGCACAGAGCTGAGGAAACTAAAGAAAAACGAAACAATTAGCTTAGCTGAGACGAGATATTTAAATTAATAAAAAATGGCTGGTGGGAGCTCTCTGGAAGCCGTGAAGAAGAAAATCAAGTCGCTGCAGGAACAGGCCGATGCGGCGGAGGAGCGGGCGGCGTTCTTCCAGCGGGAACTGAACCAGGAGAGGAGTGCGAGGGAAGCAGTAAGCGGCTCATGATTTAAGGCAATTAGTCTCTTGGCTGCGGGAGGCATTAGGTGCAAATCTGGTCAAAAAAGCGTGGCTGCTGTAGGCCCGACGGGCGCCGGGGTTTTTGATGTCCGAACAGAGAGGAGTTGTGTTGGTGGATGTGAGGGCAGGAGGAGGATGGAGGGAGCTGGGAGGACACCACCCTGATTGAGCTGCTAGAAAACACAATGCAGGCTAAATGTTAGAGCAGGGTATCTGCAGGCAAAGCCCCTCACCGGCTAGTTTGACTGTCAGGAGGTGACTTTATCCTCCACCTAAGCTGCATTTTCTTGCTAATTTATTTAATGAATGGTTAAATCACTGATGCAGACGTAAAGAGGAGGATGAGAGTTTGGATAAAAGTGCCACGTGATTTCTGTGTTAAATGATTCTCAATGGGCATGACTAGTTCCTGAGCGAGTAGCTTTCAGATCATTAAATGAGCTGCTTTTTCCACCTTGCTATCCAAATCAGCTTGATTTGACTCTGTCATTGTTCTCCCAGGCCGAGGGTGACGTAGCCTCCCTGAACAGACGGATCCAGCTGGTTGAGGAGGAGCTGGACCGGGCTCAGGAGCGTCTGGCCACGGCTCTGTCCAAGCTGGAGGAGGCTGAGAAGGCTGCTGATGAGAGCGAGAGGTGTGTGGGATCTTTCACCTGTTCAACCCCATCATCACACTCCATATTTATACTCCCTCCTGCACGTACATACGCACACATGATATTTACAACGAATATTTGGGTTTTGTCCGACTGATTTAACTGGCTGAGTTTTGGAACTTTGTTCAAATAAAATTGTCTATCGGCTGTATTTGTGCACACTGATGCACACTATTCTCAAGGAAAATACAGCTGCTACAACCAGTTTACAGTCGCCCACGTCATGCAAAATCCACATTTTTAGTCGTTAAATACATTTTGAACTTTGAGTCTCTGCAGAAAAGTGTAATTAAGTCTCTTTTAAGGAACAGCATCAAAACGAGTGGATCTGAGACACACCTCAAAAAGGAAATAAAATAATGTTCTTAATGTAAGCTTGCCTATTGAAGGGGTCGCTGGCAAAATTGGATGATTTATCCGTGTTCAATTTGATGTCAGGATTTCTCAAAGTTTGTTAAAAGAACGAAACAGCAGCACTAAATAACAAGGTCATTGTGTAACTCATTCACAGCAGTGTGGGTGGAAAATGTCAGCCGCTGATAACCGTCAACATTTCTGGATTAAAGCAGTATTTCTTTGAGCTGCAATTGTTTGATATTCATAAAATCCAAAATATTATGTATTGAGGATGCAGGTATAATGGCAAATTGTATTTTCCAGGAGTTTTCAATGGAAACTAAATTTAAAATTTGTGTTAAGTTGACAAATATGGCATATTGTCACCCATGGCAAATATTCAGTCAGTTATTTGTTTAAAAGCCTTTTTTAATCTCATTAAAATTCACTAATAACACAATGAAAACTGTTTTGTGCAACATGTTGGTTTAACAAGCTCCTGGCTGGGCTCTTCTCATCTGTACAAGAAAAAAAAAAACTGCCTGAACTCACCTTTCTGTTTCCCTTCAGAGGCATGAAAGTCATCGAGAACAGAGCGATGAAGGACGAGGAGAAGATGGAGCTGCAGGAGATCCAGCTGAAAGAGGCCAAACACATCGCCGAGGAGGCCGACCGCAAATACGAGGAGGCAAGTCACGGCCGGCCGGAAGGGTTTTCGCCTCTGTTCGCCCACTGTTTGACGCGAGAACTTAAACTCTGTGTGACTTCAGGTGGCCCGTAAGCTGGTGATCATCGAGAGCGACCTGGAACGTACAGAGGAGCGCGCAGAGCTGTCTGAGAGGTAGAATACCTCCCTGCCGTCGCACGTTTATGATGAGAACCTAAAATCCTGTGGTTTTATTCAACTGAACTGTAACTCTGCAGCAAATGCTCTGAGCTGGAGGAGGAGCTGAAAACCGTGCAGAACAACTTGAAGTCTCTGGAGGCTCAGGCAGAAAAGGTATAAAATCATGATTTTTTTTTTATTATTATTTTAAGTCAAAGCATTGTATTGGAAATGTGTCTAACTCTGATCTGTGTGTGAGACAACAGTACTCCCAGAAGGAGGACAAGTACGAGGAGGAGATTAAGGTTCTTACAGACAAGCTGAAGGAGGTGAGTGAAACCTTTTATCCATTCAGTATTTAATGTGTCTGCCTCTCTACTTTAACTATGCTGACAATAGATTTTAACTTGGCTCTGTTTTTTGCCTGTAGGGGCTGTGGTTTGTAATGTAAACCACCTAATGGTTAATGTGAGACTATATGTTCCTCCTTTCAGGCTGAGACTCGCGCTGAATTTGCAGAGAGATCCGTCGCCAAGCTCGAGAAGACGATTGATGACCTGGAGGGTATGCATCTTTTACGCTTACTTTCTAGTTTCGGGCACAGTTAAGTTCCATTGCTCAGCCCATAATTAGAGCGTCAAGTCTTCCTCCTGAAGTTCATATTATTCCTCAGGCTGGCGTTAATAGAAAAGGGTTGTTAAATTGATCAGCTGGACGTGAAATAGTTCTCAGAAGAAATCTCTGCAGGCTCGGTGGTCTGCTGAGGGGATGAAACAAAGCGGCGACGCGTGAGGTTATTCATGTTGGCAACAGCTCTCGCCACGTTGCAGTTTTGTCGCCGCTCAAGGCCGCGCTGTCCCCCTGAGCCGCCACCACAGGGTTGTGGAACATGTGAGGGAGGTTTTCTGTGACTCCTCAGGAATCTGACACCTCGTCAGCAGCTGTTCTTACACCCTCCTTGATTCTGTCCTGCTTTTTTTATTTGCTGCCCCCCCTCCCCTGTTTGTTTTCTTTTTGATACATGTTTTCTGACATTTATTTCTTCTTCTTGTTTTTGTTTTTTTTCCTTTAATCATTTTCTGCCACTTTATTATTAACTGTGACACAATAGATGAGCTGTATGCCCAGAAACTGAAGTACAAGGCCATCAGCGAGGAGCTGGACCACGCCCTCAACGACATGACTTCCATGTAATTCACAACACGCCTGAATCTTGTTTTGTGCCGTAGATCCCATCAGCCCTAGCTGCTCTCACTAGCTCCCTCTTGTGGCATGTTTGAGTGCAGTGATTTTTTTTTATTTTTATTTTAAAATGCTCCTGAACTTCCCCAGTAACTCATCTATACTGAGCCTGACTGGTGACATTGGATTAAAAAAAAATGAATGCATGGCCACGGGGTAACTTACAATTAGGCATGAAGTAGTTGTAGGACACAACTGATGACTGGATTTTTATTTGTTCAAAAAGCTTTATTTAATTTGAAGCTCAACTCTCTGAATTGTGTCACATTCAGGAACACTGTAAAAAATGTTTCCAAACAAATGTCTTCTCATAAATAATAGTACTTTTAACAAATAAAAAATTTAAATAAATGGATTGAACCATAGAGGTATACACTTGGGACTAAATTATTATTATTATTATTATTATTATTATTATTATTATTATTATTATTATTATTATTATTATTATTATTATTAAATG
>JAUBOC010000043.1:13802201-13816613 GCA_032275365.1 Anablepsoides cearensis
TAATAATAATAGTAATAATAATAATAATAATAATAATAATAATAATAATAATAATAATAATAATAATAATATAAAAACAAATTCGTTTTTGTTTAACCTTTAAAATAAAAACTACAAATAAACACTTAAACCATTGATTTAACAATTTAATAATAATAAAGAAAAAAATCAAATATGATGAACATCACTAAAATTTTAGGGTACAAATATCAGAATCCACATATTTATAAAAAGTTTAATTACTTTTTGTTTTTAACTAAAATTACCATCAGAACATTTGTTTGTTATTATTTTTCTTGTTATTAATTCTTTTCCAGGTACGTTTTTTAGAGACTTATTTGTATTTAAATTGGACTCTGGCATCTCTGGAATTACTCAGAAAAATTTTCTAAACTTTGATGAAAAACAAAGGCTGCAGAAGATAATCTGATGTTTAGGCCACTGTAATCCTGTAATATTTTCAGTTTATTCAGATTTGTTCATTTTATACAGTTGCTAAATTATATATTCTTTTTGTCTTTTTATTTTTCTCTTTATCTTTTTTTCTTTTTTGAACTTCTACAATTTTATTCTATTAAAATATAACAAATTTAGTGTTGCATAGAAGGTAAAATAGTAATATTATTATTATTGTTAATATTATTATTATTATTTTATTTTTTGTTAGTTAGTTAGTTTGTTTTGTTTTTAGAGAATAAAGAAGACAGTCCAGTAATTTTGGCAAATAGAGAATAGGAAGACAAATAGATAAAATCAAATGCAGGCCGAAATAAATATTTTACATAAAATAATAATAATAATAATAATAATAATAATAATAATAATAATAATATACACAGGAGATTTTACCCTCAGAAAATGTTAAATATATTTTTATATTTCCTGATACATATCATGCTGCTGGATCTGAACCTTCTGCTTTCAACAAATCACACATTATTAGGGATCAGTGTTGTCAAAAGTGTACACAGAAAAGTGTAAAAAAAAAGTCTGTGGAGTCTCTGTGAACATTTCAACACTCAGCTCCACCGTGACCTTGCTCCTCTAGCGTGTGTGTGTGTGTGTGTGTGTGTGTGTGTGTGTGTGTGTGTGTGTGTGTGTGCTGCAGAGGAACAACTGGGACAAACTTCAAGTCCAAAGCTCTCAAGGGGAAAAGCTCTGACAAGCTGACTTAATGCAGAAACTGAACTGGGAGCTTTTTCTTTTCTCCAAGTGAGGAGATGAAAAAAAAAATGGGAGAAAAAAGAAATAGAAAATCAGAAATGGAAGGCGGGGGGTGAGAGAAAGTGGTGTGAAACCATGAACACACTGATGTTTATAGATTAGATTTGAAATAGTTGACTAGATTTGACTCTGTTGTGCTACCAACTCTCAGACTGTATTTAAATTAGACAATAAGGAATATTATAAAATAATACAATTTCTATGTACTAAGCAGTTTGTCGGTCAGCTTCATCAGGAGGTTTCAGGTGGTTTTGAAATCTAAATGTAACTTTATCTTAGAGAGGTAAGAACATATTTAAAAATCTGGTGACAGGAATTTCATCATCCCTACTTGTTGGGTTAAATAAAGGGAACAACATTTTGTGTGTGTGTGTGTGTGTGTGCTGACTTGTGCGCTATTGATCCTCAGGAACGAACGCTGCTTTTATGGGAAGATGACACAATGAGTAAATATCCACCTATTATCCTTAAAAGCACCAAGGCCAAAAGGAGTAAAGAAGCTTTTTTTCCTTTTTCTTTTTTTAAGAACAGCAGCACCAGAAATTTCTCAGAGGTGCTTGTGTGTGTTTGTGATGATGTATCAGAAGGAGGGTGACATGCAAAACATCCTCTTTACTTGTTCCTCTGCTCCAACACACCTGATTTGAATGAATGGGTGATTATCAGGCTTCCGCACAACATGGAAGAGGTAATCCAGTGACTGAATGCATTGAGCAGGGAATACAGCATTGCAGGGCTGCGGCCCTCCAGGACCAGGATTTCCCACCCCTGCTCTAGTGCAACTGGCAGGGTGAAAATGTCAGCAGCATTACACAACAGTTATCATGTGCAGTGATTTTCTCTTTTCCTTTTAGTGTTCTCATCTGGGCCAAGGAGCTCAGCTTCACCTGGAACACACACAGTCAGCTCCTGCCGTCCTGCTGCAGAGACGGTGTCAGAGCGCTGTAAATCACAGCGGCCCATCCACGCATAAATCTGCTGCAGGAACAACACACCAACGCCCATTAGGAGGAGAAGGAGGAGGGCCGGAGCCGCCCACCCCCCGCCCTACTGTTTCCATAAAACACAACGAGGGCTCACCTGTACCTGCCAGCCCGCCTTGACGAGGCCAAGCTGTCATTAGCCAGACACGAAAGACAAACACGTGTCAGAGGATGCAAACAATGAGTGAGTCACTGGAGAGAGGCATCAAACGGATCCAGGGAGACTCGCTGGCGTTCATCGAGGAGGAGGAGGGGGGTCATCTGAGTGTCAGTTCAGGAGTTCAAGAATGTTTTCAGGAAGTCTTTTTGTTTCAGATTTAGTGCCAAAGTTCAATTAACCTCCTGACTCATGAGCAAGGACGACACCGAGCCAAACTTTAATTACAGCAGAAACTGAACTGAAGATGTCATGAAATATTGTCTCTGTCAGATGAAAAACACACAGTGACTCATCTTTTCACGTAGATGTGGGAAAACAGCCACTTTAATCTGGTCTCGCCCTGGTTGTGCATTCTGTTTTTTTTTAATGAATAAATGTATGTGGTTGAACTGGAGCAATTATACGCAGATAAAAAAAAAAAAAACTAACTGCGATCAGCTCAAGAAATCAGCATTAAAGACAAACAGAGACAGAAATGTAAGAGTCTGATCCAAAGAGTAAAATCAAAACAGAAGGAAGCAGATTAAAAAAACACACACAGCATGCTGAGGGTTCTATCTGCCAACTGGTGATCCTCTTGTCCCTGGGCGATCCTGCCACTTTAAGAAATGAAGCAATATCATTAATGGAGGCCTCAGAGGGCTGACATCTTGCTCCAATTCAACAGTCCCCCGTCCATCACACCATTACGGTGGGCCCAGCCATATTAAAATCTAATCACTCCTCTGGCTAGTTTGATTAAGGAGGGCAAGTGCACAAGAAGGAGCTCGGAGCCATTGTTGCTTCTGCCAGCGAGTCCCCCGAGGCTGGATCAGGGTTCTGGTGTCAGACTTCCAGCACCATGTTGCATGACTTCTGCATGTCGGATAAAACCCTTTTTTCCTCTGTTAGATCTCAGGACGGGTAGACGTTTCTCACAAGCAAGTCCCACTCCCAGAGTTTCTATTGAGCAACTTTCAAACAAAGTTTCCTCTCAGGCCAAACTGCCACTAATATTTCACTGGATAAAAACGACAACTATGTAAATGTTTACGCTGCAGATTTCAAGCTAAGTTTGCAGGAATATTTTTGTGCTTATTTACGTGGCGAGACCTCGTGGTCCTTGATGTTTTCTTTCATCCTTCCTTTTTTTTCTTTTAACATTAAAAAAAATCACTCACAAGTTGCATAACCTTTTAATTTTTAAGAGATTTCTTTTTAAATTTGAAAGGATTTCTGTAAGTAATGTCAAAAAATTTCAAATTTATGAAGAATCCAACTTGGTGATTTTCTGAGTTATCATTAAGAAAAATAAATACAACTGAGACCATTCCTTTTATAAACTCACAATAAATGTCTTTGGTAAAGATAAGCACATAGTTGACACAAAGAGCAAAATTTCTGTTTGACCCAACATCACACAATCATTTCACAGCATGAAAAAAATCATGGATTTGATCATGATCGAATGATCAGAATCATTTGGATTGATTCTGATTTTTGTTTAGGCTCAGAAATAAAAAAATATATATTTTACAGTAAAATAAACTACAAACAACAGAAATCCCACCTGATTCTTTTGTTCTGTTGTTAGAGAGCTACTTGTATGATAAAATGATCTAATTTAAATACACACTGTAAAAAGTGTCCATCCAGCAAAATCTTACAATCTCTATAGGCTGGAAATAATTCCTTATTTCAAGAAGTCTTGAGTGTGATTGTTTTACTGCACTGGCAGATTATTTCACTTAATTTGAGACAATTCAGACAATAACCTAATATTTTCTAACTTTACGTTTCACATATTGTGGACTCAGTCTTTTGCAAATATTTTCACAGTAGTTTGCGATAATCCTTATATCAGAAAAACCAGTGAGGAATGTCAATTTTTTTCTCTTTTGTGAGATTTCAATCTAAATTATTAAGTATAATATAATTTACTAATTTCGTAATAAACCTTATCATAATTTCAATTACCGGTACATAAGGCACACCCTGTGCCCACGTTCAGCCCAGTGTGCATCATTTCCACCTTCTAACATTACTGTGTTGTGTGTAGCTAACTGTTTAGCTCTCGGGTGTTCCTATAAGATGCCACCCAAAATTGCCTTCTCTGGACCACATGGAATATTCACATTTTTTCACAGACAGAACCACAGTAGAGTCATTAGAAGCACCACGAATCATGACTTAAAATAAGATTTTGCAGGACAAACTTTGGACGGCCTTCTCTGTTAAGAATTGTAAGTTTGGATCTCATTACGGTCTGATATAAAGACCATAACCGACACTAAAATGTTCATTTCAAGAATTATCTATAGATGAACCGGAACTGTGCTCATTTTTGAAAATTGTATTTTGTTCTGATTCACTAGTTTTACATCGTTTTATACCTCTTTTTGATCATTTTATTCTATTTACTGTTGATGTTAAGTTTTCATTTAAAATAACCGTTAAAGGTTCTTTCAGGGACGGGGGTCGCAAATCATCCATGGCTATAAACACCGTGACACAGTCATCAGATTGTCTGGATGTTTCTTATGCCTGTCCCTGTAATAAATAAATAAAATCCACTATTTGTGGGTGCACTAAGAATGTAACCTCTGTGAAAATACATACATTAAAACCTGCCGCACTGTCACACAGCTGTATGTAGTACCTTCCTATTCTGATCCAAATGTCCCAATTTTGTTTTCAAACGAGCCTCTTATCTACTTTTTGTTTAAATGTTGGGCTACTGCTGCTCTCTGAGGCAGATACACGAGTCAGATTGTGTCTGGAAAACGAGGCAGCGTCACAGGTACCGACCTCGGAACCTAAACCAAATGAAATCCAGAAAGCCGGGGTGAACCTCTTTGACCAGGGCGACATAAATTACCGGGATTTACAAGTTTTTTAAAACACTTTTAACAATACTCCCCTTTAATGTGCTCTCTGTTTAATAATGCACTTTGGGTTTTAAGAGCGCGATAAACAAACCAATAATTCACCTTTTTATCATCTGAGGGTGAAGCCCTTCAGGACGTGGGGTTCTACAGCAGCGTTCAAAGGGGTCTCGAGCAGATGAAACGGAGGGCCGTCGCGAGATGTTTGGGAGACGCAGCTGCTTGATCTCTTTTTACTTTCTGCAGGATTAAAGAGGTTCATCTTCTCAAAAAGCAGGAATCGTTTAAAACGGGAACACTGATACTGAATCAAATAAACACAAGATTTGGTAACAGAGTTGGCCCTCTTCTTGGAATGAAACAAGGACTCTGAGGTCAGTGTTCAACATGAAAGGATGTGGCGTGTCTGAAATGCAAGGAAAGAATGTGCTTTTCATACAGCACGTGGTTAAATGTTAAATAATACAAATGGAAGGAAATAAATAAAAACCTTTATAAAACGGCACGGTTTTCTCGGCTGGTGTTAATCAAAGCAACGTGTCTTGTGATCTTAATCATTTTTATGTGTGTCAGTGTTTGTGAGCGAGATCTGGAAAAGCTCACAGTAGCATTTGGCTGCAGTTTGCAGTGTGTGAAGCTTCACAGGACAAGTCACTGATTCTCTTGGCTGCTGAGACATGTAATGAGGACTCGGCAAGCTTTTTAGAACCATTTTAAAATAATAAAATTCAAATAGTAGTAATCTTTCAGCAGGATGAAAACAGTTACGAAGTGAGAAAAGAGTAAACATAAAAAAAGAGGTTTTCCTCGAGGCACTGAGTAGCTGTTGTCATAAATGTAAGAGTTCAGAGCACGAGCAGGCTGGAAGACAACTGAGCTCTGTGTGGAAGCGAGGACCTGGAACTGTACAAACATAAATCACACACACCCACATACACACACACACACGCTCCCCCACTGAAACCCTGACAAAGACTGACACACGTGCACGCAGCGTAACACCCACACTTGGCTTCACATGCACTTCCACACATTCTCCAAGCCTCTGCCAGCCGCCACAAATCACCGAGCCATCGCACATAATCCTCCACCAGCCAGTGCCACAGCATTAAACATCTAAACAAATTGTCCTTCATCAAGTGCTTTGCAGCAGGAGAAGACATAAAGCAAAGGGGGGGGTGTGGGGGGGGGGGGTCTCTGAGGAGGGCCTTGGGGTTGGATCTGGATGTGGAGCAGAGGCAGCTTCTCCTGAGCTCCAAAAGAATGTCTCTGCTGCTCTCGGCCTGATGTGAGACTTCAGGAGTATTAAAGAGCCACTTGATGAAGTCATTTAGTTGTTTGAAAAATAAATACATTTTTAAATATTCAAGTTTTTTTTCACCTCCCTGGATGTAGTGTGGAAATCTCAGAAAACATTATGAGTTCTTAGTGAAGGACTTACTGAAGTGGGGTTCTATTGAGTTATTTTCAGCTGCCTGTGTCTTACCTGCAGTAGATCAGTTTGGAGAATAAGACAGAAAGTCTATATTTGGTGATGTTTTTTAAACTTATATTTGTGCTCTTTTTATCCTTATATTATTACTCATCACTAAAAGTGACCGATCGTGTGGCAGCTCATTTTTTAACAGTTACTAAAAAACATGATCACCCCTGTCCCGGCCTCTCTTCATTGGCTGTCTGTTCACCTGCAAATTGATTTTAATATATTATATTGTTGGCTTTTAAAGTTTCTAAAGGTCTGACTCCATCATATTTAAGTGATACTCTCTGGTCCACCAACCAGCTTCCTTTAGAGGTTTCGAGATCTAAAATGAAATCCAGAAGCGATGGGCTTTTGCAGTTTCTTCTCCAAAGCTGTGAAAAAGCTTACCTCTTCACATTCAGTCTGCTGAGACTGTTGAGGCTTTTAAGTCTTTTAAATATCTTTTTTTTTCATTGAGGGAGAATTTAGGGTTGAATTGGAGCTAATTTTATTTTGGTTTTAATGTTTCTGTATTTTATTTTTACTTTTGTTTTAATACAAGTCCTTGACTGAACTGTAAAGCACTTAGATCAGCTTTTGTTTTTTTTTAATGTGCCTAAGTGAATAGATTTGACATTTACATGTGAATTATTTTTGTGTTTATTTATCTGTCTGTTAGCAAAATATCTTCTAAATTGATGGATTTAATAAAAGTTTTACTTAGAATTGCAGACTATGTACAGATGAAAACTAGCTTCCATGGCTAATTCTGGCATTTTCTGTAATATGCACGTTCCCTTCTTAAATAAATACACAACAACAACAAAATTTTAAGTTCCTGTAAAATTAACAATTTCATTTGTAGATTATCTTTGATACAACCAAACAACCATGAAGCCTATAGAAGATAAATGATACATCGTAATAAAATGCCACATGTTGTCATATTTATGTGCAAAATTTGTATTTACAACAATGACACACCTGCTACGTAGGGGGAAAAAAATCTCAGTCTCATGACAAATTATTTGCTGCCACCTTTTTGCTGAGTCATAAAAAGACCCAGAGCTTGTGTGAACTGAATGAAGTAACGTATCAAAAGAAAAGTTACAATTTTTTTCTTTTTTTGACAAACGGAACATGTTCCCCTTGGATATCTGTGCAATCTTGAAAAATATACCGTAATCAGTTACTCCAATATGTGTTAAGGACAAGGCAACAAATACAGAATTAAGACTTGAATGTTAATGTAGGAACCAAAGCCCATCGGCTAAGCTAATGGCCTCAGCCATTAATTTGGTCGTGGATCACTCCACACAGGAAGTTCCAGCATCTTATCAACACTTTGTTCAGGTTCTGGCCACTCCCTAGAGGCAAGCTGGTTCCCCTCATCATGTGACCAGAAACCTTCCACAACAGAAAAATTAGTTCTCATTTAAAAATATTTACATGTTGTTAATATTTTCAGGCATGTATCTACGTATATGTACATCCTGCTCCGAGTGACCATATCGTCTAGCCATCCAGACCAGTCTGTACATAAAATCATCATTTTAATCACTAAAATATTCACACAATAGTTCATGAAAATAACTCATGTTTCACCTAAGAAAAACTACAGAATGTGTGGTGCTTTTAAAAATCAGTAAGTAAACAAACCCCAATAAATTTCTTCACCTCAAAGTCACACAGGAGTAAAAATGCAAGTAAATCACCATAAAATTACTTTGGTAAAAGTTAAATTCTCCTCCAAAAATGATACTTGAGTAAAAGTCTTAAAGTATGACCTTTACTGTTTTTAAGTATTAAAAGTAAATGTATTAAGCAAAAGTGAGCAGTTACGATTTTCAAAAAAGCATGTTTCTGAAAGTCATAAAGCTGGCTGAAATATCAAGTAAAAGTACAGATAACCAAAATTTCTAATTATGTAAAGTAAAGCATTTTACTTTGTTACTTTACATCTCTGGATGTGTGTGGCTCTAATAGAAGCTGGAAGTGGGCATGGCCATGTTTCTGATAAGAGCGAGGGCACTGCTGTATCTGGGAGATCTGAGAGATGCCGAAGCCTCTTGTGAAAAGGAAGCGGGCTTAAGCTGCTGCGGAGGCTTATCTTTACAGTTTCCTATACCACCTACTGACAGATCCCGAGACTGTGTAAATTCCTCTGTCCTCTGAAATGACTCCGACCAGACAATGAGACGACACTTTGTGTACTGATGTGTACTATAACACAGAGAACAGAGGGGATTTTACAAGGCACGAGGGACACAAAGACAAACATAGGTTACACGTGTTACGAATTGTGTTTGAAAATGGACAATCCTTGAAGTAAACCAATGAAGTGTATTTTATTCCTTCCCTTATTTCGCTGCCTCTGTAGTTTACTCAACATTCCAACTTTTAATAAAGATTTTAAATTTATTTGTTGATTTTTATACATCATGTTTGTGTCTAATCTGCTACTCAAAAAAAAAAAAAAAAATCACAAAGGATGAGTCAAAACGTGAAAAACTCCAGAGGTGGAAATGCAGCTTAATGTTATTGTAAAAACAATGTGTAGAAGTCACTTCTGAGATGACTTTTGTGCTATTCAGAAGAGTTATTTACATCCGACGAGCGGGGGGACATTCATCATTTGGGGGATAGTGGTTCTCCTTCAAAGTTCTCCTTTTTTATGACATGCATTATTTCTCGTGCACACACATAAACAAAGCCGGGGCTGCCGGCACTGAATCAGCAGACTGTGTCACCGTGTGGCCCCCGGGTCAGCCGAGCTTTCTTGTGCCGCCAGTGCTTACATTAGCATGTGAAAGGCTAAAGCTGTTCCAAATATTCCCTAAACAGTTTTCCTGCCTTTACTCCGTATGGAAAAAAATTGTGAGCTGTATGGATCCAGAATAACTTCAAATAACTAAATTAAATCAAGGCCAACTAATTGATAACACAAATCTCACCCCAATTATAAAACAAACTTGAATCTTATATATTTAAATTTGGCTCCAGAGAAAGAATTTACATATCGTAACTTTATTTCTTTTTTTTTTCAAATGGTTGTAAAACATGTCTCACATCATGTTTTCCTGATCAGCAAAGTGCAGCTTGTCCATAACAGGCAGGCACCAGGAGTCTGTGTTTACATTAGAAGTGCCTGGAAATGAATTTCCCCACGCTGGTCTCATTTGTCTTATCGGCTTATAAATGTGCTGCCAGACTGAAGCAGAAACATGCTGTAAATAGTGTCTTTTATACGTACAGTTTTCTCCCTGTCCCTTCTCATTAAACGCAACCTCTGACGAGGAACGAAATTGAAGGAAAACCCTGCTTTGACTTGGATAAACCCAAGTTTAGCTGCTGCACATTATTTTAAATCAGCAGAGTGCTCCTGTCGGGGGTTGTGAGGGGGGGGACCTCTGTGAGACGTATAAATATTCAAAAGGTACATGTCGTATTCCCAGTCTGCTCATTCTGTTAACTTTTCCACACCGCGAGCCGAATCATCTGTCATTCACCCTAATTTAATCATCAGCCACTCTCATTCAATTATCCAATATAATATGCAAATGAGGTGAACAATGGCCAGCGCATGCTAATTATGTACATCACAATAATTAGATTGGACAGACGTGGCGAGGGCAACTGAACTATCACAGAATAGGGAGCAGATTCTTTAATTAAGGCTGCAAAAATTTTTATTAGAATCTGTAATCTGCCCATAAATTGTTGCATGGTGGCTATGCACAGGGGGGACATTACTCTTATTGGAAAGTGCTCCCTGAAGACTTGCAGGGGAGCGCAGAGGGATGTGCTGATACCAAGGGCAAAACCATCCCAAAACAGGATTCTCCTATTATTTTTTCAGCAATAATATCTAAAGATGAGTATTATTAACTTTCTTTAGAAGACATGAGAGAAAACAGTGGAAAGAAGCCACAGTTTCAGTCATGTTACTGAATGACAAAAGTGAAACACCAACAGTGCATCAATAAATTAAAGTCATTTTGTTTTTTAACCATTAGTCCAGATCTTTTGAAGCAGTGTATTATAAAGATCATGAAAAAGACTATCTTAATTGTTGTAAATAGCCCTTTAATGACTTTAATTAAGTTTAGATAAAAATAATTATTTTGATTGAATAAGCAGGGCCAAGACCAAATGAGGCTTCTTCTGTTTTAAAGCATCTCCAATCTCATACATTTTCATATGAACTTTATTTTATAAACCTTAATAAAAAGTTACTTAAATATTTATGTTATTTGCATGCAAAAACAAACAAAAAAAAATCCAACAACATTAGTTGGCTGTAGCACTTTTAGTGCTTTCTGGGTCACTATATTTTTTGTTTGGAGTTAATTTAAAATAATTCTAGAAATTCTCAATCAGTTTTAAATCAGAATTTACTTTTTATTTTTTAAGGACAACCCATCATTTTTTATGTTTCAAGATGTGGAAAAATTAGTAGTTATAGCTGTTTTGTGCAAACCTAGAGGTCTATAAAGGACATGAAAAAAAACTAAGCAAAAACACAGAAAAGAACTGAAACAAAAGTTCACTGATGAGAAAATTAACTAATTAAAAGTCATAAAACTGCTCACAATAATCGAGAAAGTAAAAGTAAAAATATTTTTTACACGCTTTAAAAATGAAGTGTTGATTTTTCTTAACCAAACTGGCTTAACTAAACTGAATTGAGTAAGTTGAGCAACTTACACATTTCTTTTGAAAGAAAATATGTATATCACTTCCCATTTGCTCAACTTGGTAAAATAATTTCAACACTTCCTTTTTTTGGAGAGCATAAACATTACATTACAACACATTGTAATATCCATTTTGTAATATGTTCATATTCATAATTTCACCTAGTCATGTTTAAATCTGTAAGGTGTAACTAGGTGTTAAATTTTAAAGTAAAGAAGTAAAAGTATGTTTTAAATGTAATGAAATAAAAGTAAAAGTAAAAAAAATTACTTAGTAAATTTACAAATCCTTAAAAAAAAAACTGCTCCCCGGGCGCTTACATAGCTGCCTGATGCTCCACTTGAGTGTTTCTCACTTGTGATGGGTCAAAAGCAGAGCACAAATTTCGTCATTGTATGGGAACATGCATTGATGACAAATAAAGTACCTTTACCTTAAATTAAATAAGTACTATAACAAAATAAATGTACTTCGTTAATATACATCTCTGGTAAATGACAATATACACATTTTCATGCAATGTTATTTTGCTAAAAATGTTCAAAAATATGTGCTGTAGATCATTTATATATGTAAATATGGTTCAGTTCTGACCGTTTATGTTGGCTAATTTCAGTTGGTTGTATGGAGTTGACTCCACATGAAAATACTTGAACATCTATTAGTTTCTAAGATAGATCTATACTTTGTGAGATATTTATCTCACTCTACAAACGAACGCACACGTGCACAGAAACCTTATCGCTGCTTTTCTCCAAACTGAGGCAGTATAAAGAGCAGTTTACAGATAAAACATTTGTTCATAACTTTTTATCAGATTTTTACTTCAACCTGTCTGAACTACATCTTTAATAAACAATCTGAACTCAGATTAGGTTTGCGTTTTTATGCAGCAGTGAATGAAATGATGTCAAACGTGTGTGCTGTGTAAAGGCAGTGGAGCATGCCCGGCAGCCGGTTAGACACAGAGAAATATCGGTCCTAATCCTCTCCGCTGCTGCATGCATGCAAGCACTGCTGCCTCCGTACAACAGAGCAGCCACGTCCAGCAGCACAACACAAAACAGTCTGCCATGGGCCACACAATGGCTCACTCAGACGACCAGCAGACAGCAAGCAGCAAGACCCTGGATGGGGTGCTGAGCCCACTGAAATATTTACAGAGGCGTGTTTTGTTGCCTTTGTGTTGAGTGATTGAAGGGTGCTGTTCAGACAGTCTATCTGGTGTTGTTGAGAAGCAAGACACTGGAAAAATAAAAGGGTCAGACAACAAAAAATAAATCCCTTTTTCTCTTTAAAAGTATTGAACTGATCTGTCTGTATACAAACAGAGTTTACTTAGAGACAGGGGGGAAAAAAATGTTCCGTGGTGTTTGAAGTTTGAAGAAGTCTGAAGACCCTTGAATCCTACATTATCCATCACTCTCCGTGCAGACAGACAACAACACCTCTGTAAGGCCGTGGTGTATCCTGTCCAGGCCAGACAGTATTTGTTAAACATGTCACGGTGACAGAACAGCAGTAGGTCAGGAGCACCGTAGATTAAAGTGGGAGTAAGTTTGAATGAGGACGTCGAAACATGTAAACTTACACATTCACAGCAGTGATAGCCTGTCTGCTATCTCTTCCTGTTCCAATACATCCATGCTAAATGTGCACACAGAGGAGAGGCTATTGTTTACACTGGGGATCCTCTTTGCAGCACCGTGCAAAAGGTTTTGGAAAACACCAAAAGACAATATATATGTATTTTCAGATTTTCACTTACCAATATGGGATACCTACTGCCTATTTTGTACTTATTGTTTTGCACCATAAGTCTAATGTTTTGGTAATGTTAGGTTTCAGTGTCAGAAGTTTGGCTTTTTGGTCACAATTCTTCCTCAAGTACCACGTTTGATCCGACTGCTGAACATCCATTACAAAGAAAAATAAGTTTTATAGTTTATTTTTGTTTGCTGCGCCATATTCTAAATGCCTTCATCTGTCCTGCCCACGTTTTTTTGTCCTTGTTCAAAAGAATGCACTTGTTGAAGCTCCGGTCTGCTTCAAAATCCTTACCTGTGAGATGCCTTGGTGATGAAGGGTTAGGTTAGGGTTAGGGTTGTCTTGTTGCTGCTCTCAGTCATGATGTCTGACCTCTGACCTGAAACGGTCACATCCTCACCTTGGTAGCAGAGTTTGGTTGTTGCTCCTCCGGTTTGGAGCCTTCGTCACAGCTGTTTCAGATTCAGTTAATAACTGGGTTTCAGTCGTCGTATAGAAATGACGATCGGCACCTGTTTGGTTTAACCATTTAGACACACGTGGATATAATCCTCTGTAAATCCTGTTCAGTTCTAGTGTGAAGGTTAAAAAGGATCACAGCAAATTTTGATTTGACTTAGATGTTTTTTCTGCTCACTTTTAGATTTTGTAATTTTTTTTCCAACAAATTTTCAATATTGTTTTAAAGGAAGTAACTGTCTCATTTTCAATGACAGACTGAGTTTAAAGTTTCAGCTAAATTTTGTCAAGTCTCCACATTTAGCTGTATATGTCCAGGGCAATTTAAAACACACAAATCTATCAGAGGATGACGTCAGGACATTGTATTATAGTCCCGTCAGTGAAATACTTCTGTTCTTCTGACTCATCTATATGCTCTTTTCCATACACAGTAAGCACTGGTATTACTTTGGAGTCTGTTTGTTCTTCTGGATGTTGTGTGTCACCCAGTTTCTTGTCTGGAAAGTTGTTCTAAACTGAAATTGTTTAACAGTTTCATCATGCTGAGTGTAATGCCCAGCATTAGTCACAGGAAAGTGCAACCTGACCTCTGAGGTGACTCAAACCTGAATCACTGAATTATTTATCATTTTATTGCCTTTTTAGACTGCTTTCATGACCCAACATCTGCTTATACAGTTGTGGTCAAAAGTTTACATACACTTGTAAAGAAACTTAATGTTATGGCTGTCTTGAGTTTTCAATAAGTTCTACAACTCTTATTTTTCTGTGATAGAGTGATCGGAACACATA
>JAUBOC010000043.1:13828995-13840227 GCA_032275365.1 Anablepsoides cearensis
AAACTTTATTTCTATAGCACCTTTCACAGACACAACATCACAAAGTGCTTAACAGAGAGCAAAATAACTAAAAAAAAAAAACAATAGAACAGATCATAAACAACAACAATTAAAACACAGTAGAAAGCACTTAACTAAAAGCCGGTCTGAATAAAAATGTCTTAAGATGTTTCTTAAAAGAGTCAGTAGAATCTGAACAACAAAGTGGCAGAGGGAGAGCGTTCCAGAGCCTCGGGAATACCTTTTTTTTGTATATCACAGAGTAAGGGTTTAGGATTAAGAAAAATGTTCCATTCAGTTGATCTGTCTTAACTCTATATAAAGTCAAATCTGAATTCCCCCAACAGATGGTTCATCTGTGTGAGGCAAAAGAGGATTAGCAGAGCCACAAATGACAATTTTGAGTTAAGACAATGCCCTTACGTCCCTGTTAAACGTCACATTGTCTTTGTGTTACAGATACACGATTTCTCCAAGCATCTGCAGACGACCCACACGGCTGCAGCTTCGCTGGAAACTGATAGAGTTTGCTTGAATGAGTGACAGCGCATTCAAGCAGTAAAATCTAAGTTTAAAGAAAATGAAAGAAAAGATCCCACATGTGGTGAAGGATTAGCCTGTTGGAGGGGTTGTACCCAGTGTTCGGATCCCGGAGTTCAAAGTGGACCCCCTGCGAAATTAGGAAATGAGAAGGTGGATCAGGAGATCAGAGGGGGGCTCAGCAGACACATGGTGCACATGATGTCATCCTTTTAGTCAATGAAAACTTCTTACACTTTCTAATAACAGTAAACCTGATCAGCATCAAAACTGATCCATTCGTGGGAGTGTTTATGATCATGCAAAGATATTAACAAGCATGATAAAGTACTAAAATTGTGAATTTGATGTCCTATAAACATTGGTATTTATAAAACAATAAACCTGCAAACCAAGTGATGATTGGATTGTCTCAACTGGACAAGGACCAGACTAACGGATTGGGAATGTCTGCTGCATAAAATGGATTTAAATATTTGACAATTCATAGGTTGATGTAAGATTATGTATCAAAGACCATTTTCTTGACAAACATGAATAAATAAAGTCATTTCTATCTAAATATTCTGGTGTAAGAAGGCAGCACAGAAGAGGCAATTCAACTCTAGGTTAAAAGAACTGCCTCAGGTGTGAACCAGCACTTAGTGCTTCTGTTTTTTTTTTTTTTTTTCTTTTTTTTTCAGTCAGTGTCTCCCTGCAGACTCAGTGAGTTGTGGTCAACTCTGCTGACAGCAGACTGGTGTTGAGCCCAGATTGTGGGGATAAACTGAAATACACCAACAGAAGCTCAGCTGCTCTCCAGCAGCACCTACTGGAGTCTGCATGGATCTACAGACACACATCTTCTGCACCGATGACGGCAAAGCTCTAATCAGTTCGGTGTCACTACTTATCCCAACATGAGTTGATTCCATGACATATACCACATACAAATGGTGTAAATTAAAGAACATACCAAGGCTAAAGAGCACATCAAGACTTTATCAAAGGGCCTGTTAGAAACACACATAACTTTTTTAGTTACATTATATCTGTATCTGCTTTACTGCAGTCATAGAAATGTCACTTGCTGCTAATCTGTCTTGTGCAAGCTTGTCTTTATTTATTAGGGCCGTTCAGGGTCAACTTCTTGGAGACTGTTCATGCACATTACACGCATATTTTGGCTGCAGGTTGAGGAGCTGGTTATTTATGTGAACAAGAGCAGCTGCTTCTCACTTTGAGGCCTCCAGTCATCACTCTGTGCAGGAAGAAGGGAGGTGTGTGTGTGTGTGTGTGTGTGTTGGGGGGGTCCACTCAACATGAAAACTTACTGCAACTGAGCTCAACAACATGTTATGTCTGATGGGGTGTAAATATCAGTCACTCGAGAAATTTACTCAACTTCCGTAGACATTTAGGCTGAAACATTCTGAAACACTTGGACAAGAAAAAAAGGTATTAAGTGCAATACTTAACACAAATGTTTGTTTTTTCTGCTTCATTGAGAGGATTTGCTATCTTATCCTTTGAAATCTATTTTACTGGATGATGGAAGGAAACCTGATTTGTTTAAATCCAGAACTTTTTACAACCTTCTGTGACAAAACGTTACAACAGAAACCCAAACAGGTTGGAGTTCAGCAATTTATCTTACATCCCCCTGTCTGTTTGGCTTTTGTCGTAAAAAATGTTCAAGTTGAATCTCTAGAAAATACTGCAGATTAACAATCCCCAGAGATTCCTTGAGAGGCATGCTCTGTCCTCCAGGTATCTTTTTCTGCTACCACAGTCTTTCAGGTTAATGACTGGACTTACTTAAGTCGTGCTGATCAATACGCTCCGGAGGTAAAGTTGCTGAAGTTACTGTCTGGGCAGGATGTGAGGACAGGGTGGGGGACAGGCAGGGAAGAAATGAGTTGAACCACATGTATCATACAAGCCTGACCTTGGTCACGAATGTTGAATTAAGTGCATCGTTAGAAGTTTAATAAAAAGAGAGGAGGGACCGGAAAAACACAGTGCTGGTGACAAAAAACCTGTCCTAAAACAGAGAGAAGTGAAGAAATGACAAAAAAAAAGAAATCCAACAGAATTACAAAAATATTCAGTGATGATGAGGAGGAGGAAAGGAATGATATTCTGTCAAAGGGCAAAAAGAAATGGTTATGATTTTTAAAAAATATGAGTTGTGGGATTGATGTGGCTTTTGTGGTCCATTACTGTAGAGCCAGGCACTGAATAAGACAGATCTTGGTAGGCCACCATGGTTGTTGTGGGTTTTTACAGCTTCCTGGTTTTTCTCAACATGATCGTGTGTGTGTGTGTGTGTGTGTGTGTGTGTGTGTGTGTGTGTGTGTGTGTGAGAGAGTGTGTGTGTGTGTGTATGTGTGTGTGTGTGTGTGGTTGTGTGTGTGGTTGTGTGTATGAGTGTGTATGAGTGTGTCGTTACAGTTATACTACATGCAGCTTGCTTTTGACTATCACAATTTAGTTTTTAAATGTGATCTGCAGTGATGGGCGTAAGGACAAAAGCTCACAGGGTTAATAAAAAAAGACAAAAGCTCACAATTTTTTTTATTTTTAAAAACACCAAAGGTATAACATTTCTGTCATTCCTTATTTTGAGTTGATGTCACCTTCTAACCTTTCATTCTTTATGTTTTACCGATATTTGTATTCACTTCAGCAAGACTGAGCAGTTGTGTTAATTGAGAGTTTTTTTGAGCAGTTCAGAACAGCGTTCATTATCTAATTAAGGGCAGACAATTCTAAAGCACAGGCAGTCAGGTGGAGCCTCAAACACCTGAGCCAGTACTTGATAGTGGCATGCAGACCTTGAGGACTCCCTTCATACAGTTGGGCTCTGCAGCTGACACTCTTGCAATTTGGGACAAAAATCTCAAATACTATTTTTAATTTCATGCAATACATATGTACTATTTGTAGTATGTATGATAATACTTTGATATACATCTTATGTGTTATTTCTGTGGTGCAATGTGTAGCTAATAAATAAAAAAAGCCTAATTTGTGAACTTTTGGTTTTATTTCCATTAAGAGTGTGAGTTTATGTCAGGAACTCACAATGAAGGGGTTCTTCATGGGGTCCCACACCTTCCTGCTCTACACTTCTCAACACGTGATAACAAGAGAGGAACAATCTCTCTCACACAAACACTTTCACACATGGGGGGGGAAGCAGATGCGTTGGTGGAACCTCAGATCCCCTCATTTATATATAAAAATCATAAATTTATCTAAATATGAGAGAGACTGTTCTCCAGAGCAGAACTTTTTTGCAGTCGACATCAGTTTTCCTGCTTTTTCTTTGCTTTAATTTTTGCAATTTAGCCTTGCATCTTGTGAGTTGAGCTGAAACAACAAAAAATGATTAAAAAAAAAAGCTCAAATGTTCCAAAATCCAATAGAATAAATTTGTTGAGTCATTAACATGTTTTTTCTGTTACATAAACAGAACCACTTTACTGCTCCGCCTGTTGCATTAGGATTCATACATCCCCTCTGAACAACAACCACACCCTCATCAATGTGTTTTCTTGTTTTGCCGCTCAAACCAATACTTTCTCCCTAATGCAAGAAGGAAAAAAAAGACTTAGTTCATATTCTACAATCGTGTAGATTATGATATTGATCGTCTCTCCCTGTAAAAGCATTATAAATATAAAGAGCATTTCTCCATTAATGGCAAGTAGGAAGCTGGCTAATGCTAATGAGCCTCAGAGTGGCCATTCCAGTCCATTAAGGGCTCTTAGCGCTGGGAAATGATTGTGTTTTTGTAGGGAGAAAAACTAACACAGCCACACGGACTCATGGCGCACACACGCAGGGAGGTTAATGATAAATGGAACTAATGGACTTTTGGTGCATTTAAGGGCAGGAAAAAAAAAGTAGAAGATTGGAAAATGGGAAAATGCATTTGTTGCTGTAAACTTAAAAGACTCAATTCATTCGAGGATTTAATTTGATTTCTACTGCATGACGTGGAAAGAAGAGAGTTTTCAGGAGGGAAGGGAAAGTTATGCTTCTGTTGCATGATATGTTTTGAAAAGTTGCAGTCCGTCTATCCGGCCAATTGTCACACAGAGGTTGCCAGGAAGTTGTAAAGTTCATGTTTTGCTATCACGTTTCATTCTCAGACATTCTAACAAATTAATTAAATCATTTGTATATTGCCACCTCATGCAGCTCAACACGTTTTCCCAGGGTGTTCATTTGACAAAAGATTTTTTTTTTTGTAGCCATCTTTAAAAAAAAAAAAAAAAAACAAGACGTAAATCAGTTCTGAGAAGATTGCAGTGGGAAAAAAATGCCACCGGGCTTTTGAGGATTCAGTTTAAACAAACATACATTGTGAAATGAAGAGCCCTCTTCTGAAAAGGTCTGACAAGGGTCAGAGCTTTAAACAAAGAAACAGAGCGAACAGTGTCTTATGAATAGTGTGTTTAAAGGGGTCAGGACTCTTGTGCTTAGTACTGAAGCTTTACAAAAGGAATGCACATGGGGCTGTGTTTAAAAAAAAGAGGGGGGGGGGGGGGGTTGGTGGAAATGAGGTGAACTACCTGCCTGCTGAATCTAAAACAAGTGGGGGGAAAAGACCATCAGAAGCATGTGAGAAAAAGAGATGGAGCTTGTGAGTTTGGGAAGAAGGGGCAGCCAGTAAGAATCAGTGTTCTCCTCCGACCTGTAACGTTACTCCGTCTGCATTGTTCAGTGACGGACGGAACAAGACACAGTCAAGAACAGCCAGCCAGGCCGGGGGATCAAATTATTCTCAGGGAGCAAAGATTTACCTTGAACACCTCCCTCCCTCCCACCACCACCACCTCACAGCCCACCCTCATCTACCCACATTCTCCTCCTTCTGGCCCCTCCCCTCTCCCCATCCTCCTCTGTGAAACAGTGATCCACAAACCATTCCTGCTTAATCTCAAAAGCCAACGCACGCGCTTTATCCCCACCCACCCACACACACAGTGCACAGACAAACACAAAACAAACTCATAAAATACCAGCGAAGGCTCACACACATGCACACACTCAAACACTGTGTGTGAGTCTGCGCGCACATGGACACACACAGAGGTTAGAACTCTGAGTTGAGAAGAAGCAGGTCTGTGTGTGAGCGGCAGCATGGAGGTCTGTACAAAGCAGGAGCGCAAAAAATCTGAAAAACGGCAACAAAAATACACTTCTAAGGATTTTCATAATTTGGACATGATGTGAAAAAAGAAAACTAAAGTCAATTAAAAAAATTTATGCTGTCAACAAGTGAGTCTCATTTTGTGTTCAACTTCGTGAATAAAAGAAGAATGCAACAAAAGGTTATTTCAATGTAAAAGTTCTCCTTGTGTGCAGTAATAATTTATCATCGGCTCTTAAAGCCAGGCTTCATTGTTCTGAAGTGTTTATAGAAACTATAGAGGCTGGCATCAAGAACTGGACTTGTTTTAAATAATGTTGCTGTATTAAATCAACAGTTTAATTTGACACCATTTTAAATTGGTGTTAAATTTACTCTTTTGCAAGAGTTGAAATTTTAACTATATTTTATAAACTTAGATAAATCAGCACTGACAAAGTCAAAGTACAGTGACTCTGTGTATAACTCTTTATTTCTCATGTACATCTGAACAGATCAGGGGCGGAGCCACAGGGGTGGCCAGGGTGGCACTTGTCATCACTGTCACCTGATTGGCTGAACAAGTGGGGTGGGGTTTGCATGTGGCATTTCAAAGATGGGCATACCATAAAAAACATTTTTTGCTAGCTGGGATCATGGGGATTTCTCTCGGCTAACACCACAACAATTTTCAAGTAAGCATGTTTAAAAAGGGCTAAATTATATCCTTTTGTGAAATTAGCATTAGCAGTAATCTTAGCTGAAACTAACAATCAGCATGTTTTTTTATGGCTTCAGCTCAATATTTTTTAAAACAGCTACATTAGAGCCATTTGAAGTGGAGGCCATCTTGAATTTTGACACAGCAGCATATGAATCTGAACTGTTTGCCTGTGATTTCTGCTTTATAACTGATTGAGTCACTAATGTAGATGTGAACAGATTTGAACTGTATTGAAATTAGTTGAGTTTTATGCATTTGTTTGGATGAACTGATGTATCGTGAACTGTTCACACCAAGGATGGGAAACTGGTGGTGACTTCAGTCCAGCCCGCCAATGAGCCCCCTCACTAAAAAATGCAAAAACCTTAATTATTTATTTACTTATTTCTACTTAAAAACACTCAAATCAGCTTTTAGATATTGTTTGTGAGTGCTTTTTAAGGTAAAAATACTTTTAAATAATTTTTTACCCCCTTTTTTGGGGGGAGGTAGACTATCTGTTCACAAAATTTCAGGGCAAACTTTTTTGTTTAGTCTCTTTACAGATGCTGTCTGCCATGTAAGATTTTAATATAAGTCGCTGCTACGACACGTTGCACAAATATGAGAAGTTTACTGAAGTCAGAAGTACATAAACGACAGACTTTTTAAAAAGACGACCATGCAGGAGACTGACCTCAAGGCATCTTCTGCCATAAATGTTTTTATGTTTGCTTCAAACATTTGTATTCATACTTATTAAAACAAGAATACAACTGTTACACATGCATTGGAGCATGAAATATGTTTAGTAAACCAACAAACAGTGCAGTAACCTAACACATATACATGAATATTTTTAAA
This sequence comes from Anablepsoides cearensis, assembly GCA_032275365.1. Lineage (NCBI taxonomy): Eukaryota > Metazoa > Chordata > Actinopteri > Cyprinodontiformes > Rivulidae > Anablepsoides > Anablepsoides cearensis. The sequence continues at coordinate 13,836,225 of JAUBOC010000043.1, forward strand.
ATGGAAGTTTTATTACATTTGGGTAAATGTGTGTCAACAAAAAATTGTGGCTCGTTATCTGGTTCAGTGAATCAAATGTCTTTATGTTTATGTTTAAATTGCACACTGTGCTGATGAATGAAAGGAAAAGAAAAAGAATGAATATAACAACCACCTGTAACAATCTAACATGTCTATATAAGTAGTATGTTCTACAAAGTAAGTGAACTTAACTAAAAATATGGTTCCTAGATTGTTAAGTTTTTCTATATTGTAAATGTTAAATCTACAAGTGTTTTCGTTATTATTGGTCCAAGTTGTCTCATAAACAAGTCAACGCCTGCCAAAGATTTAGTTTTAAAAAAAGTCTTCAGGACTATTTTTTTGTGTGCTTGGTAATCTTACTGATACACTGAAACAAATTTAATTGCAGTGAGATGTTTTATTTACATTCTGTTTTATGTTGGCTTAGGTTGGATTATTATGTGTTACTGGTATCAAATTACCAAATAAGCATACAACCTTTTATTTCTTGATGAAAAAAATGTTTTGGTTTAAAATTTGAAAAAAATAATAATTTTACATTCAAATTTCTTTTTAAATAATTTTGGTTGCCTTTGAACTTTGAACCTGTTGGGATGCGGATTCCCGTGACTTGGATTAAACAGTTTTCATTTTTAAAACATTTCACAAAAAAAAAAAAAAAAAAAAAAAACTGCAACCATGTGGAGAAAAGCCAAAAACCTGTGAACATAATGGAGAAGTCTGAAAACCAATCTGTCTTTTACTGACAGACAAAAGGAAAAAGACAGACTGTTTGCTTTACTGACCAGTAACTAGATTAGAGGCACAGTTCTTGAGCAGCAGAGCAAAAATAAATAAGAAAGGTGGGCAGGGTGGGTTGGAGAGACAACTGTCCTAAAGGTGAGTGACACGGCTCAGCCGGGTGTATCCTATGATTAGCTCTTTGTGTCTCTGTTGTTGTTGGACATAATCAAACGACTAAAACCTGACTAACAGTTTAAAATGACAGCTCAGAAAAAGGTGAAAAAAAGAAAAGCTAGTGGGTGGGCCAGGAGGAGGTCATTGTACTGCCCCCCCCCCCCTCCCCTCTAATTAGCTGACATTGAGGGTGGAGGAAGTTTAGGAGGTCAGGGGGAGGGATGCAACAGAAAACTGAAGGGGAGGAGGCGAGGATGACCATAAGATCTCAGGCAGCAGATGGGGAACAAACAGAGCGGGAGCAGATCAGACGGGCGGTGGGAGTCGAGGAAAAGGGGGGAGGGGGGGGGGGGTGCTACCGTTACAGAGCGCCTGACGGGCGAAACACACGGCGCGATGGAAGCTGACACAGTCTCACACACACTTCAACATAGCTAAACAAATGCTTAGTCAAGCTGTAATAAAAGCCCTCTGGTGTTCCATTCAGCTGCTCCAAACTCCTGCTGTTTTATTCACAATGAGCTGAATAATAAATGTAGCTGCAGCCGTCAGGAGAACATTAACGTGTTTACAGCAACAGTCGAACGCAACGAGGGGTTAAAGGGCGTCTGCTGTTGAGGAGGAGCTGGATGATAAGAAAATGTGTCAGATTATGTAATGAAATAAACTTTAAAACATTAGACTACAGTTATCAATGATTCAGCCTAAACATTCCTTTATTGTTTAACCTGTAAAATAAAAGTTCAGTAATATGCTTAGGACAAGGTGAAAGTGACGTGAATAACGGAATAGTACACAAACTGATCCTCAGTTTTTAGTCCTTCCTGTTTGTGAAAAACAAAATACAAATACTTTGTCACCAAAATTTCTACTTGAGTAAAGTACTAAAGTAGCCTACTTTGATATCCTAAGTAGAAATTTTGGTTGTATAATTTACTGAAATAGTATTTACTGGAGTTTTCTACTTGCATTTATAAAATGGCCCATTTCATCTCAGCTTGTCATATTAAAAAATAAAAAAAGAACTTATCCACATATACTGAGCCTCCTGTATATAGTGCATTATGGAAGTATAAATATGTACCATTCTGACACCCTATTGGTTTGTCCATCCCACCTGCATGATACAAATCATGTCATCCTCCAGGATATGAACATATAGTCTAGTAAAAAAAGCACTTTAATATAACGTTATAGTCAATATATATATATAACCTTTATTTTAACAGGTAAGTCAGTTGAGAACCAATTCTCATTTACAATGATAACCTGGTCAGGAGGCAGCAGTACAAAACAATGTTATAACAAAGACACAACACATACAGCATAGAGTACAATTAGACATACTGTAATATTATAAACCAGGAAAAAGAAAAAATTAAATAAAAAGGAAACTAAAAGCAAGCAGTATGGCCTTTAGAAAAATGATTTTAGGGAGGTGGGGTTGGAACTATCAGCCCCAGCAGCCTAAGCTTCTGTCCTTAATAGCTTTTTATTCTTTACATCCCTTTTACCTTTGTACATCAAGTATATTAAAACCATGTGGAACTCTACATAAAATCAATATCAGGCTCTACCAGCAAAAAAATCTCTCAAAACAATTCACATATGTTCAGTTTTGCATGTAAATCCTACAAACTATTACTTACCTGAGTAATGAATTTGAATATTTGATACCTTTTGTTACTGTACAGAGTTCAGTCTGGAGTAGTGGTTCTCATATCAACTCCAGACTTTGTTGTGCTCTTTTTGTTGTGTTTTTTGGGCTCAGGTCACTATTTCAGCAACATTTTGTTGTTTTTGTTCCAACAGCTTTTTCAATACTTTTTTCAGCCGCATTCATGCCGTATGATGTTTCTATCAGTTAGAAACTGAATTACTCTGACATTGGAGCACTAGGTGAATGAAAAAACACCAATCACCTTTTCAGTAATTTTATTTATTAGTGTACAGTGGGAATATTTCAGAAATCATTTGCACAAACTTTTATGATGAGACAAAGGATCTGGGCTGAAAGGCTTGAAATATCTCAAGCGCTGATTTTTACATAAAAAAGTAAAAAACTTCATGCAGCTCTAAAGTGTGAGGGCAGGCACCTCGGAGCTGCAAAGGGCAGGCACGGCTTGGCTCAGCTGCTGTCAAAATAGCCTCCAAACACCATCCCAGCGGACGCGGCTGCCAACCGCAGCTCCCAGCATCCCGTAAACATTGTCCATCTTGGCTACCTTTTATTTGAAAGGTGTCACAAACAATAGCGTGCCGGCATTGTAAACACGTGAGCTCATGACAGGTTCGAGTTGCACAACTGCTGAATTTGTCCTGAAAGTCGGAGCAGAGTTAAACCAAAATGCACTCTGACACAAAATAAACCATTAGCGGTCACCGAGGGAGCTGCACTGGAAGGTCAGGGGCTTTGCCAGGCGAGCAGACGGGCGAGGCAGGGGAGGGTCAGGGAGACCAGGGGGGCTGGAGGCTGAGAGGTGGAGGGATGCCGGCTGCATTCTTCACTGTTGCTTTAGAAAAGAAACGGGGAACAAGATCAGATAATCTAGTAAAAACAAACTTGAAGTTAAGGTGGCTCCAAGACATGAGAGATGGTTGTTAGGTCAATGGAAAAAAAACTCTTTGCTGATTTGTCAAAAGTTAGTGGCCTTTCATTTGATGCTTTTGGATCTACACAAACATGTCCTTTTAGAAAGCAATCAAAAAATATCAGATAAGGTAGAAAGTTCAATTAAACCAACATTGTGCACAAAAACTAAATTCGAAGTATGTTTGAGTGGAAGGAGAGTCTGTAAATCACAGCGATGTCGTTCCGAAGTGGAGCCTGAGGAAAAAGGACGAGCATTGTTAGTGTGTGTGGTGTGTGTAACAGTGACAGCAGTCCATTTATTGACCGGGCCTGACATGTGAGCTGAACGTTCTGCAGGGTTACTCTCTGACCTCTGACTCTGCAGCCCTCAGGCAGGGCTCTTGTGCCCGTTGGCAGATGTGACTTGCTGGAGCAGACTTTGCTGCTGTGTGACAGCTTGTTAGAACCCCCACCCCATACTCCCTCCCTCCCTCCCTGCACACACACACA
>JAUBOC010000043.1:13931445-13944986 GCA_032275365.1 Anablepsoides cearensis
ATCAGTAGGCAAGGTGGGTGAAGTGTCTTGCCCAAGGACACAACGACTGAGATGGCTGGACGGGGGATCGAACCGGCAACCTTCCGGTTCCTGGACGACTACCCTAACCACTCCTCCACAGCCGCCCGTGGACACAGGACACAGCATCTTTCCTATTTTCTGCTGGGAAAAAGAAAAGATGTGCTACTTTATCATGATAAATGTATATGACATGTTTAAGGCAGCAGCCACTTTACTCTGCTGTCTTCAGCTGAAGACCTCCAAACTGGCTCCTGCTACTCTACATCAGCAGACAAATGTTGCATAAATGCAGCTTTTCAGCACGGCTCTCACGTGTGTGAGGCCACAGCTTACATAAGCGATGACTCGCTGATCAGTAAGAATCACTCCTGATTATCATGAGGAAGTTAAACTTTCACGTTGTGCATGAAAGAAACCTAATTCTCTGAGATTGGTGAAGGAATTTGATTTGTCGATCTTCTGAAAGAGACATCTTTCAGCTATTTTTGTTTCATTCAGATGTGACAAGATGTGTAAATGAGGGAATGAGGAACATTGTAAAGCAGGGGTCTTGAACGTTTTTCAGTCTGGGACCCCCAAAGGGATGGAGAGGGAGCAAGGACCCTCTACTACTGTTTACATAAATTGTGTATTATATTGTGTTTTATGATAAACCAGGCTTAGTACTATGTAAAACATGCCTTATTACTGTAAATTTGATACTGAGCCATAACTGTAAAATAAAAATTAAAAAGCATTAAAAAACCTAAATAACCAAAAATCTCATGACCCCCCTGCAGTACCTCCACGGACCCACAAGGGGTCACGACCCCATCATTGAAGACATCTGTTGTCAAGTGTTTTGCCTGGAGAGGTTATAAAGGTGCTAAATAAGTGCAAATTCTGAAAAGAAAAGAAAAACAGACATTTTGCAATATCTCACTTATGTAGTTGTATCTTTTATTGTAGAGCCAGATGAATTTAAAGTTGCCTGAAAATGCAAAGAATTGCAAGTAAACGAAACATGTCAGGTTACAACATGGAAGACACCCACCATCAGTGAACGACAGAACGATGTGAAGCTACGTTACAGTCCTGAAACACAAACCGTTGATTATTTCCAGGTTACTACAGGTTGACCTTATTATTGACAACCGTCAATTAAAACAAAAAGAAAACATATAGCGTAATTTAAGTCCAAATGTCTGCTGAGAGCTAATTTAACTGACAACAAAAACCAGACTGGACATTTTGTGTAGTTACACACAGCAGCAGTCGTCCCACGGTTTAACGCAGCAAATATAACCAAACAAGGAACATAAAGGTAAGGAATGGTGTCTGTTTGGATCAAATATTAAAATGACTTTCTCTTTCATGCAGGGAACCTCTTCTTCTAAACCTCTTTGGGAGCATCAGCAGCTTTGTCTTCAGTTTGGGTGTTGCTTCCCTCCTGTTCAGCCTTTCTGGGCTGCCGGGGGCTTACAGGGGCTTTCCTGCCAGGCTGAGGGCTGGAGGAGCTGGTTGGCTTCTTGCGTTGAAGTAAGGGGCTCCTGGAGCCTTTTGGCTTTGTTGGCGTCGTTAAAGAGTCCACGACCTTTAGAGGCTTCAGACCAAGCAGGCCGCAGAAGTAGTTGCACTTGTGCTGCGAGACAAAGTGCTCAAAAACTTTGGGATTCCCTTCAACGGACAAACCTTGGTGACTGCAGAAAAACAGCACAAAAAATACGGTCAAGGTTTGACTGAAAGTTAATTATCTATGAAACACTGGGTAATTTGCAAAAACACGACATGGATTTGGTTACCCTGTTGATCTGACTGAAATTTCAACATTGGTAATTTTAGTGTCAACACCTGCAAAACAAAAAAAAACATCAATATGTAATTACTTGTTTCTCTTTTTCAGTAGAATGTTCAGATTTTATATGTTTGCAAATATAAATATTCCCACATGATCTGATCTTTAAACATGTCAATAGTTTTATATTTCTCAGCTAAAACATTTTCTGTGACACATGTCAAACTCAAGGCCCGTGGGCCAAATATGGTCGTCATCATTTTATCATTTTATGCCCCAAAAGTAAAATTTTTGATGTGAAATAAATATATGGTTTCTCTTTTCTCCACTGTATTCTTCTCATGACAGCCACCAGTTGAATAGCCCTGCTGGCATAAAAGGCATAAAAAAACAATGTAAATAATAAATCTTTCTAAGTATTTTATTTTCTGTTATGTATGTTCTAAATGCTACATAAAACATAATTTGGAATTTTCTATAAAAATCCTTTGTTATATAACACATCTTCAGTGAATATTGACAGAAATTGTTCTGGATTTTGGCCCCCTCATGTAACGGAATCTGCTTTTTTATTCCAAGCGTATTTATTTTATTATCAGGCTGACTTTGATAAAAATAAAAAAAAGCTTGTTGTGTGGAAACTCAAAACTGCTCTGTTTTTGAGGGACAGCTCACCTTCGAGGCGAGTCAGCAGCAGATTGCCATTAGTCCACTGAAAGATCCAGTGCTGGAAGGTGCAGCACTTCTGTTCCGCCTCAGACCCAGTCCTGGTGTCTGTTTTCACCGTGTGATCCAGGACAGAGTATTTCTTATACCCTCCTCCCAGATCAGACTCCACTGTAGCATAGGGAACAGTGTTCGCTGGTCGGTACATCAAGTAGACGGGGATCACCCTGAATAGTAATTTAGAGATGTTCAATGGCATGACGCTGAAAATATAGGAAACTTCTTAAATCAAATGTACTCACTCAAGAGAGGGCCCAAAGTTTTCTATGACTCTTGCCTCAGCAGAGAAGATTTTGCCGTATTCACGTGCCAAGTTCTGAATTTTACACTCCTGTATACGAAAGATTTGGGAAAACAGCCAGTAAAAGATCTACTCAACCCCCCGCATCGTATTTATTTAATCTCAATTTAATTAACTCCACAGTAATCCTGTGTGGGTGGCAGAAACGACGCTCGACTTAGGTTATAGTTGAAATTGCTGACGGTAAATCTGACGGTATAGATAATCTGTGAAATGAAACCTTTTGAAGTACCGTCCAGATGCTCAATGATCCAGGTAGAGAAATCTAACAAGTCAGGTCCTCTGGACGCGTTCTTCTTTGTTAAAACATTTCATCCATTAACCAAAAGACTTCTTCAGTCTGAGGAGTTGCAGGAAAACTCAACTGCTGGCAACTCTTTTGGTTGATAGATGAACCGTTTCAACAAAGAAGAACCCGTCCAGAGGAACAGACACAAACTTGTTAGACTTTTGAAGTACCTTTTTCATGATGTCAAGGTTCCTTTCTATTAGACAGCTTTCCTCCTTGCCTCCGTAGGTGATGGGGCTGCGTACTTTAATGATGCACGTGTCACCGGACTCGAACACGGGCTCCAGACCGTAGATGACCTTCGCTCTCCAGACTTTGTGCGAACAGCCGTCTCCAATGTAAGACTGCGTCATCATTACGCGTCCAAAGAATTTGTTGCGCCAGGTACCGGAGTCGGCAAGACCCTTGCTGAATATGAGGGGTGTCATTTCGATTTCCTCTCCAACTGCATAAGACAGTAGAACGAGGAGGACATTTAGGAAAACAGAAAAAATAAAACAAAACTGTTCAAAACCTTATCTTACCACCAAGATCCTCACGCAGTGATATTCCAGCCAGGACTGCAAAACAGTGAGAGGAAAGTTTAAAAAACAGATTGTGGGAAGAATTAAGTAATAATATATATGGCCCATTTATTTTATCATTACTTTCTGCACTTAGTAAAAGGTCTGTAGAGTCAGTTCCATATTCATTTGTTATAGAGCATCCGTAAACACCGGAGTCTTTGCTTGATGCCTGAACAATGGTGAGGTTAACTGGAGTTTCATCTCCTGCACTGGAAAACAAACAAAAAAAAACATCATATTAACACCTAATCTAATACACATCTCAAAGACATTGTTTATACAATACATATGTAATGTTTATATAATACGTTTGAGTTAATCTGAGAACTTACTTTCTATTAACTTGAACAATCTCCTCTTCATTTTTGTACCATTTGATTTTGGAGTCGCTGAGGACGTTGAAGAACTGGCACCATAACTTCAGGTGTCCTGAAGCGTCTGAAAACGTCTCCGCCCTGATTTTACGGATGACTTGAGGAGCTGCATGAGAAACCCCACCCAGAACAGACTACATGGTTTAAAATAAAGATTATTGTTCCATACACAAGCTGCTAAATCTAAATCCAGGATTTGAGCCTCTGATGGTAACTCCAAGTTTCTAGAGATAAGACAGATTGATAGAAAATGATATAAAAAGTTATTACTTATGTCTTGTATTAATGTTTTGTTGTCTGTATTGTTGTAATTATGATGCATTTTGTTATGTGATGGTCGGGCTGTAGTACATTGGGATCAAAGGGTTAATTACTGTGATTTTAGAATGACTGCTTTCATTCTGTGATGTACTCATTATATTTCTGGGTTGGTTGTTTGGTTGCAATCTGTTACGAAATTATTACTTTTCTAAAAATGTTGGGTTGTGGAAAAATGAACAACTTTTTTTGCATGGATAAACCAAACTGACCAGATTTACCGTCAGTTTAGAGTAAACTGACCAGATCTGCAAGGTAGCTATTTGTGAGATATTCGACAAAGCTGTTCAGATTTATGTTAGTGGACTTAAAGTTGGCAAAACCTAATTTAGCAGAAGCTAATTGGTCCGCTAACGTTTTTCAAAGTTAGTGAAAATAATAAACTGAGTTCCCCTATTAGTTGTTAGCTGATTAGCAGAACCATGCCCCCACTGATAAAACCTATTATTTATGTGAAAACAAAACAGACATTCCTTCTTTACCTTTGAATGGGTTATGTTTGTTCTCTGCAGGTTTCCCCTCAGTGTGGATCTGTTCAGTGTGGCTCTGGTTCAGTGCTGGAGCTTCAGTCATCGTCTTCCTCCTGCTGAAGAGCGGCGACAGCCTTTCTGGTGCTGAGCTTGGTTCTCCAGCCAGCTGCAGACGAGGTGACTGTCGAGACGGGCCGGGGGATCCAGTGCTTGTGGAGATCTTGGTGCTTTTCACAGATAACCCATTTGTCTGAGTTTGGTTACCTGTGGAGGACGTGGTCTCTTCGGCCTCCTCGGGTTTGGCTGAGGATGTTGAGAGTTTGCGTCGCGCCCCAGAGGCTAGCTCTTGTGGGGTAGCAGAAAGGATGGGAGAGGTGCAGTGTTTTCTCCTCATCAATGGACTGGCCTCTGGAGTCAGGTTGTTGAGGAAATCAGACCGTAGACATTCTTTAATCCCTGAGCTCTCCTGCTGGACGAGCTGAGTATCTGTTTCTTTGGGTTGCAGGTCTGAATGTTTCATTTTCACCTGATCAGAAAGTCTTATACTAGCTTCTGTAAGTTCTCTTTCCACTTTATTGTTGGGACTTTTGGGGGGACTTTGTGGTTGTATTAACTCTATGATAGGATCTCGAACATTTTCATCTTTGTTATGATTCAAATTTTTAGTGTTTGTCTTAAGAATACTGGCCTTGATCTGTGTTTCTCTGACTGAAGACCCAGACGTCTGAATAACAGTTTCAGGTTGAAGCATTTCAGTCATTGCATCCTTAGAAGGTAGAGAAGGAGGTGTGTCTTTTAAGTCTTTACTCCTAGAATCAGAGACCGAAGAGCAATCCTTCACAGCTTCATCTCTTCTTGCATGTAGTTCTGTTGTGGGTGCGTCAGGACCTCTGACACAAACAGGAAGTTCTTTGGTTGACGTAAAATCTAAAGCTGCAGCTGGTTCTTCCTCTTCATTTAGATCTTGATAAATCTTCATAAGTGTTGCCTTTAGGTTTGTAGGAGGTGCACTGTCGGTGCTTTTTAAAGTTTTATAGTCATGCTTGAAAATAATCGCTTCTCCGTTGCATTTTATGTCATCACCTTTTGCTTCCTGTAAGACATGTTTAGCTGTCGCTGTCGGACCTTGAGCTAAGTTAGTGTGATCTGCTGGGCTGGCGTCTGACTCAAGAGCTTTTATTTGGGACCTCAGAAGTTCAGCGACAGATATAACCTTTGATTCTGCCTTCGAATGTTTTGTTGAGTCTACGATGGGTTGAAGAGAGTTTATGTTTGCCGAGGTTTGTGTTTGGTCTTCAGAAGCTGTCTGTGACACGTGTGACTTCAGCTTTTTTAATTCTGAGACAGTTTTCTCAACCAAAGTTGGTGCGCGTTTTTGCTCGTTTTTGTCTAAATTAGAAGGATTCCCAGTCATATTGTCTACCGCATCATTTGCCTTCTGTGTTTTGATTTGTTCAGGAGCTGTAGTCTCAAGTATCTTCTCACTCAGGGCCAACTCCTCCACCTCGTTACCCTCTACCTTCTCCACATCTTGTGTTTCGGCCCTTTCAACAGCTTTTACAGCTGCATCAACTTGGCTTCGCTTGGTGGCAGGTGAAACATTACACTCTGGGATGTTCTCAGCAGGTCCACGGGTGTCAAAAGGAGACTTTTTGACTGAGCTTTCGCTTGACTGCCTTGATTTATCCAACATGTCCTGTGTTATTTTATCAGTCTTCGCTTGAAGATTACTGGACAAAGAGGAGGTCTGGATGTCGTCCGTGTTTTCTGGTGGTTGCGTGCTGATCGTGCGCTGGTCAGGTGGGGGCTCAGATCTGACAGGTGCATCATTTCTGCTCGTCTCTGCGTGGGCCTGTGTAACCTTGGGATAAAATACAAGCTGTAAATACTCATCCCATCATCCCCGGCTTTGCTTGGACATGGATATACACATGCAATTTTAAAAACAGCAACAGAGTAGCCAGCAACAAAGACGAAAAGGAATGAGTTCGGAGGAAAAGACATTAAACCCTTAACCCTTTAATAAATGTTTAACACATTTAGGTTGCTTTCTATGGAGAAGGTTGAGAGTCTGGACATATCATATATTAAATTATTATTCTTGTCAGCAGGTTAAACTTAAACCTACCTTCCACACTTCTCAGTTCAGTCAGTTTAATTAGTGTTTTATGATTAATAAAAACTACACACAATATTGTTTGTCAAATTCTGAGATTCTTTCAGGTTGAATTTGTTCACAGCACATTTTGAATTAGTCATAAAAACATTTAATACTCAAAATCAGAACTAGTCTATTTATTTAAAAATAAATCTTTACATTTAACCCTCACATTTCTGCTTTTTTAATTCTTCTTTTTTCCACCACTGAGACTGACATGAAGTGGTCTACTTAATAAGGAGGTTGCTATTTTATACGTAAGGGTGGCCAGAATGGAATGCAAATCATTTTAAGGAGCGCTCTAGCCATGCAGTGTTTTGTCTCAGCTCTCAGTCGCAGCTGAAGTTCAGCTAAGGTTCAGCTAATTAATTAAGAACAACACATGAAAGAAACTGTCAAGAAACCATTTGTTCTCCTTTATTTAAATAAAAGTCATAATTTGGTGTTGGAAAGTCTGATGTTTTTTTAAAAGAAAAGGTGCCACATTTGTAAGAAACATGCATTTGTGGGATGAGCCGTAAAGCTGAGTATGTGGGTTGTGCACATGAACGATTTGTCAAATCTTCTCTGTCAAACAGCTCATTTGACGGCATCTCATCATTAGATGAATCTGCACAGGTTTCAAAAGTAGATGTCAGCCATCAAAATTCACTGTACAAAATCTTAATTTCACTGCATTTTCACTTTCACTGCAGTGCAGTTGTAGTGGGAAGTGGAAACTTCCCACTTACTTGAATGTCCCTGCAGAGGGAACTCCCTGTGGGAAAGTGGTAGAGTTCAGAATTTAAGACGTTGCTCACCACAATTCAACAGTGATTAAAACTCTCTTACTTTTTCTTTTAATATTATTTCTGTATTATTTATTTTACATTTAGTCAGTCATACATATAGTATTTATAAGAGGATGTGTTAAAATGCTGTTTCTATGCAGGAAATACCACATAGAGCTCCGCAGTTATTTGCTAGCAGTGCTCGGCCGTAGCAATAAGACAAGGAACGGGACGTTTCATGGTTTGAGTTGAAGTTAAACATAAAAAGTTGAAATGAATTACAACTTTAAGGTCCACCAATAATGCTCATGTGGGCCTCGGTGAAAATGAGTTTAACATCCCTGGCAATTAACCTCCCAAAAAAAATTTCATATTAATGTCAAAAAAGCTACAGCTAGTCAGCTAACATGATGTGAGGAAAACATTGACCAAAGTTAAAATTCAATTAATAGGAATTTTATGTTAAAGCTGTACAAAAATAACACAAGAAAAGTATATTTCCAAAGTTATTTATCTGATAAAAATCACTACAGGGACCCTTTAGGATGTCCAGCCTTATATAAATATATTGCGTCATCACAACTGTTCCGTCTGTCAACAGGTGCGTCATTTAATGGTCCTTCTCCAACACAAGGCGCGCTTGTAAAAAAGCTAAAATTAGCTCCAGGATGCTTGTGTTGCTGATGGGGGCCTGTGGTGGAATCACAAAGCAGCCATAAGCTCATGCAGAAAACTTGACTCACCTCACGTGGCTCGTCTGGTCCGGATACAGACTCTGGTTTCTGACAGGAGCTTGTTTCCTTCTCAGACAGCCGACTTTCAGCCACTTCATGTGAGCGCTGAGGTGAAGCCGTCCTGGTGTCGCCTGATTTAGCTGCTGACGTCAAGTGCTGAAGATATTTATCTGATGATGTTCTTAAACTCCCGTTGGTTTTAATGGCTGTAACACGTTCTGCTGCGTGAACGCCCTTCTTTGACACGCTTTGATCTGTTGGTTTCAGACTTGACTGTGAACTTTGGTTCTTTGTTTCCAAACGTTCTCTGTGATCTCCTTTGATCTCGTGTTTTGGTTTGTTCTTGAATTCTTTCTCGCGGCTTGAGGACGTGGCAACGGGAGACGCTGTTTTAGTGAGTCTTTGTGAAACTACAGCAGCCTGACTGCGTGGGGTTTCATTTTGTGAAAAACCTTTGATACGTGCAGATTTCTCTGTTGCAGGTTTCTGGTGTTTTTCTTTTACAAGCTTTGAGTCTAAATGTGAATCTGGTGAATAAACGTGGTTTTCTACTTCCATCACTTCGTCTGAGATGCCGTTGGCGTGGACAGCCTCCGCGTACTTTTTTGTCGTCGACGTTCTCGCCGACATATCTGTTTTTGAAACTTTGTTGGAAATCTTAATCTTCTTCTTGACAAAAGGACTTTTCGGTTCATGAGTGGTAAAAATCTTTTGAACAGGATTGCTTGTGGGTGTCCTGCTCTTACTGTCATCGCTTGCCTGTCCACCTGTCGCAGCACACACAGCTCCATCAGAGGCCGGAGCTGGTTTTGTAGCAGGTTCCTCGACGCTGGCCTCCTGTAACCTAAACTCAGCATCTGGATTCTCAGCCTGAAGTCTCTCCTGGTTGCCTTCATCCTCCTTGAGGCTTGACGTGCTGAGGGAGGTCTCTGCTGTCGAGCGGCGCTTCCTCTGTGTTCGGTCTGGGCTGATGGTTCGGAGGTACTCCTGGTTCTCCTGGTTCTCCTTATCCTGGGCTTCCCTGCATCTGTTCTCCACCTTTTGCTTCAGCTTGGCAAAGTAGCGCTGGTGGATTTTGAACTCGTTCATTTCACCCACTTCCAGTACGCCTGAACAGGACACGATACCTTTACTGTTGATGGCAGAAGCCTGGTAGATAGCTGCATCCTCCACAGTGCAACTGTGAAATGATCAAAGCCACGTCAAGCAGCTGATTATCAATCAATTCATCTACAAAATAAACAATTATTTAGTTTAGGCAGAAAAGGTGTTGTGAATACTTGTATATGTGCAGGGAATGACTCTGTCCATTGCGAAATATTTCATATTTAGGCAGCCCACAGTATCTGTCCAGCTGTTTATCATCCTTATACCACGTAATCTGAGGAGTGGGGTGACCTGAAAACAGGAGAGAAAGGGGACATGAGGATAAAACTTGTCAGAAACAGACATAACTTCCATAAACATCTGTAGATGGGGCTCACAAAAAATGTGTTATACCTGTGACCACACAGGTAAACTTCACTGTGCTGTCTTCTGACACGGCTTTAGACTTCAGCGTCTCCTCGAAGAAGGGCTGTGTTTCCTCTGCTAGCTGTGCCATCACGCTGCAGAGCGTGCTCCTGAGCAAAAAAAGAGTCATCACTTTCTTTTTTTAAGGTTTAGGACTTAATTTACTAAACATCACGTTCAATCGTTTCAACTCATTTATTGCACAGAAATAGAAACTAATACAAAATATACATTTATTGTCACTCGTTTATAGCTTTTTAGTCTTGCCTCTTTCTATTTAACTGTATCATCATCCCCAGAATGCATTGCATCAATAACTAAATGGTGTTGTGCTTAATTGAAAAATGTAACAAACAGACAATTACTTAAGTAATTAGATGTTTTCACAGGTTTAGACTTTGCTTGTTTTCTCTTTGCATGTGTGGGTTTTCTCCTGCTTCTTCCATTTCCACTCAGGTAAAATTCTGCATCTTATTTTAACTGATCACGCTAAGTTCACCTTATGAGTTTGTGTGTCTGTGGTGGAGTAACACACCTGTGAAGTGAACTTAAGTGAGTCAACAAACGATTTCTGTGAAAACCTTGATCTCCTGTCAGTTGTTAGCTGGTGAAATAGGCTTTTAATAGAGCTCAGAACCATGTCAGCCTTCATTACGACTAAAATTAGATGCGGGATGATAATTTGCGTTTTGAATTTGACAGTAAGTGTGTGAGCAGCTGCACTGTGACGCAAGGCTGACGGAAATAAGAAGTTCTTCGAATACTCCAACTTCTCTAAAACATCCTCCAGTCATTTTTAAAACCCACTGGACCTTCCTAAATGGAAACATTACTCATACACTCAACAGTCTTCTCCAATGAGAAACTATAGGTAGGCTTAAATTTGACCCCGTGTTGCATCACTGAGATCCTGTTTGTTGTCTGCAGCTTATTTAAACTTTATATTACCATGGCAATAAACAATAAAATCATGTTGTTGTTTTTTTCCAGACAGGAAACTGATTGGAGTTGACTCAACAAGCAGTGATGGATGAGTCTGTACCTGGTTTCTGGCCTGACGTTGGACAGGTAGCTGCAGCTGCTGGACGGGCCGTTCCCGCCAACATCGTTCCCGTTGCCGGATCTTCCATTCCCGAAACTGGATTGGGCTGTTGTCCTCCGTGAACCCATCTCTTGTTTGGAAAAAAATATATATAGAAAAATAAAGAAAAATTTGCGCTGTCAAGAAAATTCTCCAAGAAATTTGTGCTTTCCAAAGAGACTGATTCAACCTACAGTGAGCAAAGAGATGAAAACATTCATATAAAAAGGATTTTTTTTTAGAACTTAAATAAACTCATAATAAAGTTTTCCTGCAGCACAAAAACTTCTACACAAGATGCTCTGATACTGAACCATCTTAATAAACTGCTCACGATTTACTCTGATTTGATAGTTTTTCAGTCTTTATCATGAAGTGAACTCACCGTTCAGAAGAGTCATTCCCTCCTTTGACAGAAACAACACTGCACTGACTCAAGCGCTGAGATTTCCAATCAAACATGAGCATGCGTTGACTTCGGCACTATTTTTAGTCGGCCTGCAAATAGGAGCGAGAGCGGATTCCTCTTTCCAAAACTTCCTTTTGGTCCAATTTCAGAAAGAAATTAAACCTTATACCGTGACTAAGAAAAAAGAAAATTTATGCTCTTTCCAAACTGAGAGTTCAGTGAAGAATCACACAAGCACGTCTATCAAGTGACAACTCTTTTAACTTTAATTAAATTTTACTGAGACAGTTCAGTTGTTCAGCATCATAAGTTATCAGAGAGGAAAAACAAACAAACTCAACACAGATTAACACATTTATCCCACGTTCCTTGGTGTTCTCTGTAGGGTTCGAAAGTGTGTAAATATGTGTAAATGATGCAGGCTAGAGAAGCCTGCTCAGTTCGGTGGCATGCATTGTCCCAGGCTGACAATCGTATTGGATCCCCAGAGGAAAAGCAGTAGAAATAGAACATCCTTATATAGACTGATGCCACCGACCGCCAAACAGCTATGTGCTTTTATCTTTATACAGGCATGCATGCACACACACTAACACAAACACACAGACACACACCACTGATAAGCAGTTCATTTCCTGTTGGTAGGTCTGTGTGCTGTATGCAAGACATTATCTATGGAATGCCTGGATTGTTATTTAAATGACATAAAAATTGTTAATTTGAGGATTTTGCAGTGGTTTTATTATTATATAATTTTCTGTTTATTATCATGATGGTCTCTCTCTGTTCCACTGGTCCAACCATGAGTTATGGTTTCCTGAGCGAGTTCCATGTATCAAGTTTAAAGACATCGGTCCGATCGTGCTCATCATGTTACACGTGCGTATTTGCTCTCCATTCAGCTATGTAAATTTATTTGTTCCATCTACACACCATCTTTTTCTGTAACTCCCACACCTTCCATGTTCCATTCCAGAGCAGTACTCCAACTTTGCTTGAAGCGATTGCTCTGAACTTTGGAAGAGTTCTGTGGAAAGGTTGTAAACGGTACCTGTTGAAGTTTCAGTTTGATTTGGAGTTTTATTCTGACTGGATTTAAAATCAAACACCTTGCATAAATGGAGCCAAGACAAAAGTGGATTGTTGCCTTTGGTAAACAACTCGTCTCAGATATTTAACAGTGGTTTGTGTGAATGTTATTCCCAAAACTCCCACTGCTGTTAGTGTTGAAATACATGCTACAAGATGTCTATGAAAAAACTGGAATGCAAAATTGAGGCCAAATTAAAGGTTTATAAAACAGATTCTATATATAAAAAAAATCTGTGACAGTTTATTGAAGTTGGCAGCAATCTTCTTTGGACTTGACTTTGCTTGAACAAGTTATTCCATCGGTTTTACCTATATCTCCAAAATGAAGCCGTTCCGCAATTTGTTCTCCATAACCTTTTCGACTAAACTCTATTTTAAAAGATATGAACTATCCCTTTTTAAAAAAATGCTATAAATAAAAGTTCTTCCAAAGTAAAATGTACAGGAGACAACTATAAAAGTTAATGTAAGCATCAAAAAATGGAGTTGTAGGTAGGGTTGCGCTAATCAGCTAACAGCTAATTGTGGAACAAATTTTTGTGTTGCGGATTAGCTTTTTCACTACCTTTAACTGTTAGCTGACCAATTAGCTTTCTTTAAATTAGGTTTTGTCAACATTAAGTCCAGTAACAGCTTAACTAACATCATCAGGTTTGTGTCCCAACAGTCTGCAGCTCCAAGGAGACGCAGACGTGATGCAGACTGAGTTGTCTCTTAGCAGTTAACGATTAACTGTTAATGTTAGCTTCTGCTAATTTTTCTACATGTTTAGTGGTTTAGCGGTAGCCAAAGCTTTAAATTTTAGTTTGCAGATTTGAGTTAATGAAGCTCTCTTTTGGTTAGCTGTGCCCCCTCTCTGTATTCTATCGCCCTCCCAACACACACACACACACACACACACACACACACACACACACACACACACACACACACACACACACACACA
>JAUBOC010000043.1:14010376-14025454 GCA_032275365.1 Anablepsoides cearensis
TTAGAGGATAACCCCCCACCCCCTCCCCCAATGGTAGACCTAAAGTTATGCCCTTGGTATTAGGGTTCGGAGGGGGGCCCATGAGCCTCAGTGCCCAGGGGCCCCTAGGGTTACTAATCCGGCCCTGGCTAAAAGCCATAAAAAACAAAGACATTAAACAAATTAACCTATGGGGTGCCAAGTGTAAAATGAAATGTTAAAAAAATGTCACTAACACTAACATTATTTAGCTCACTTATTGAATGTTAAAAATTTTCAACTAACATATTTTTTGTTATTTCGCTCATTGATCTTACATTTAGCTAATTTTTACTAAATGTTAAATTTGAATGTTAGAAATATATTTAAAAATTAAATCCTAAATCTAAATGTTTAAATCTAAATGTAAAAGTTAAACCTTAAATATTGAAGTTAAGTGTTGACGTTCATAGAACGCAGCCTTTGCTGTTGGTGCTCGGCTCATGTTATGATGTCATCATCCTGAGACAAACCTCTAGCGCTCCAATCCAGCAGAAGCTTCCCTTCCACATTTTATTTTACAGTTGGTGCCCCAAATTAACCATTTAGAGAAACTACTTCAACTCTTCTGTTTTGTTTAAGGTGACTATTAATTGTTTTAAAAGTAAAAAAATTATAATTGCTAAAGTTTTCACACTTAAGGCTGACAGCAGTGGGCACAGTTAACTAAAAGCTAGCTTTGCTAACTCATTAACCGCTAACTAAAAATATAGCTTCACTAATGCTAAACGTGTAAACAAAAAAAGATAGTTAAAGTTAACACTAAACACCTAAAAATTATTAGAAGCTAACACAAACAGCTAAACGGGTATAAATGAGCTAAAGCTAGTGCTGAACAAGTACAAATTAGCAAAAGCTAACACTAACAGCTAATCACTAGTCTGCATCACCTGGATGTTACTTTGTTAGTTAGCAGTTGGTCAAACTTAATTTAGCGGGAGCTAATTGTTCCACTAACGGTTTCCAAAGTTAGTGAAAAAGCTAATTTGCTAATTGATTAGCTGATTAGCAGAACTACACCTGCCACTGAGGTCTGGTATAGAGCAATTGTAAGAGGCAGATAAGTAGAATAGAATAGAATAGAATAGAATAGAATAGAATAGAATAGAATAGAATAGAATAGAATAGAATAGAATAGAAACAGCCTTTATTGGGGAAATTCAGGTGTAGTAGCAGCAGCAGATACATACTGTACACCAATCCACAGAAACAGTATATTGCTATGTCACACAGCTAACCAAACAACAAAACCTCAGCAGAACAAAAATAATGTATAGATATCTATATATATTTATCTGTATTCTCTGCTTTTGTGGTTTTCATTTTAGCTGATTGGAAGCCAATAGTTGAAATTAATCTCTGACTTTGTGTCATATTTCATAAAAGTGTCCAACAGCAGGAGCCTGTATGTGTGGACAAAGTTTTTCCTTGGTGTCACGCCGCTCTGTGTGGCTTTGTCGACAGCTGAACAAACTGCTGCGAGGAGTGAGACAGAGTGCCTGAAGCGCACAGATCCCTGTAAAGCACATCCCTCGACCGGTTGCCATGCAATAAAAATCCTTTGCAATCGAGCTCTTCTAGATGGAGCAGAGTGCTGGCAAGGGAGCGCTCCTCCATCCTCCACCCATCTGTTCAGGAGGCTTTCAGTGACACACAAGCACGCAGCCGAGAGATACCACCTTAGATTTCACAGCTGGTTTTGTTCTGTAAAGTAAGAAAAATTAACACAGTGCCCTGCTTTACACTCAGTTACATGCTTTAATTAACAAATGTCATTTTTTTCATGTGCTGGTTTTATAGTAAAGATGCCTTAAATCCACATGGCCTCTGCTCTGACAGCAGCGTTTTGTTCTGCAGCACTATTTATTGCTTTGGTGCTCAGAGAGGAGAAGAATCACGGGTGTAAAAAATGATTTCTTGTCAAGAAACAAACTGATTTATGCTGTGGACGTAGAGTTTAAACCCAAACCTGCAACTGCCGTCATATTTATAAACTGTTGTTAAAATTTAAGATGAATATATATTATCGTAAATCCTGCTTCATGTTAAGATGTATTAAAGGCTTATTTTATCTTATCTTATCTTATTTTTAGGGTTTAATAATACAAACTATATGACATCATGGTTTTTTCCTTCCAAAGTGTCATTTTAAATTAATTATAAATAGGAAGTCTCAAAAAAATCTGTTTAACTACATCAATCAGTGTGTTATAATCAAAAGATCTTATATTAGCGATGAACTAAATAAGTTTTTCATGTTTTTGTTTCCTGCACCACAGATATCTCGTCTTCCTGCAGGTCAAGAGAGATCTCTACCACGGCCGCCTTCTGTGCAAGACATCCGATGCAGCTCTGCTGGCTGCTTACATTTTACAAGGTGGAACAAATGTCATAAAATGCAGCCCTTTATACTTTTATTTAAATATCTGATCCTGCTGGAAGGTTACCAAAACTCTCTGGTGTTCTATATAATATTTACAGAGGTGGGCACAACTAACCAAAAGGTAACCAGCTTTGCTAACGCTAAATATGTAAACGCAGCTAACAATCAGTTAGCTTTGTTAGCTGATTAGCAGAACTAGCTACGCAAATGTGTTTGAACATTCAAAGATTCAAAGTGTTTATTGTCATAAACACAGATGAAACATGTTTCCCTGAGCAATGAAATTCTTACTTTGCCGACCACACTGAATGCCAGGAGACAACCAGATGAAAAAAATGAGCACTTAAAGGATACTAAGAAAGTAATAAAGGATAAAAAGACCACACTTGAAACAAAAAAATAGACCAAACCAAACACTCAACTGAAACTGAGGAAACTGCTTTCTAATTAATCAAAAAAGAGTTAAAAACAAAAACAACTGGACTTCTGATTCTAAAGTTGAAGACGTTTTGCTTAGTGAGCTGAGATTATGGCTTTAATGGATCCACCTGAGAAGCCCTGTGAGGACTTGGATCCACATGAAAATCATGCTGGAGCCAGTCGTCCTTCACAAAGGAAACCCTGTGTGACTCCTAAAAGAGATGCTTTATAATTGTTTTCTTCGTTAAATTCAAACAGAACTTGTCTAAATTCAAGCATTAGGCTTAAATATTCTGCATGTTTCTAGTTTCAGATGTTTTTCTTTTTTTTGTGTTGGCTCATCAACACATAAAAACAACACAGTGGATTTAATTGCAAACACAGTTTCTACAGTGGTTTTTAATCTTACCATTTTTATTCTTAGCCATCATAAACCACAAACACATTCATTAAAGGGAGGTTTGTCCTCACTTCAGTAATTGAAAGCAGATATGAAATGTAATATAATAAATTGTAAATGGACTGAAAGTACAAAGTGTTTTATCAAGTCCAGATGGACTCCAAAGAGCTTTTTAAGTAGGCTATTTAGTATTATATTAAGTATTAATAGATGATTTTTATATCAGATATTTTAAATGCCAAATGTGCACTATTAGTATTGCGGCTGTATTTATATATAATTGAAAAAATAAAAATTCTGACAAGAAAAAAGTGCATACATTTCTAGATATATTGTCTGTTTTACTTCATTACTGTTTTTTTAATTGAGCAAATAATCAAATAATTCACCACTTTGCACATGGTTTTAAAAATTAAAAGGAAAAATATATTAAGAAACAAATGACAAGCAGTATAGCTATTTAAAAGTACAAATACAAAAAACATTTAATGGCGTTGCACATAATTTGGTCCTAAGTATTCACTGTTAATTATTCTTATTTACAGATTTTATTGAGGAGAAATGAGTATTTTTTTAAAAAAGCACTCCTCATCACCTCTTTTACAGTTTTTCCTTTCTTGGTTCTTGCAGCTGAAATCGGTGACTACGACCCTGGCAAACATCCTGAGGGCTACAGCTCCAAGTTCCAGTTCTTCCCCAAACACTCTGAGAAACTGGAGCGGCGGATCGCAGAGATCCACAAGACTGAGCTGATGTAAGGTGACACCTGTCCAGATCCCTGCACAGCTGAGTTCCTCTAACAACCGCTGTGAAACCATCACATGAGAACTCTTCACTCACCTCCACACACTCAATTCTTCTGCTTTTTCCTTTTAGCTGCTGCTGCTTTTGGTGCAGCCTTTAGAGACACCAACTGTTGGTTAATGATGGGGAAGCAAATTAAAAACAAGTTTACTCCCATTATAAGTGCACCAAAAGGACAATATAAAAAGCAGCTTGAAGATTTTGGAACCTTTTTATTTATATTTCTTTTATTTCAGTCTAAATATGACTCAAATCATCACAAAGTCATCTGCAGATGTCTTCTGTCTTTTCATTAAATCCAGGAACATGAAATAAGTCAACCTATTTTTCAGCCTGAGTTTTATTCTGTAGACCAAATGTTTAGATCTTGCTGGTGGTCTCTTGTGGTGAATAAGCACTGATTTCAATTGCAGAGCACTATATTACACTACAGTGCAGGACACTCTCAGGGGAGGCAGTGTGTAGATTTAATCCTACACTGCCCTCTATTGCTCAGCTTTTTAACACAATAAAATACATTTCTAACTACATGTCAGCAAACAATCATGAAAAACATAGTGCTGTTTTGATTTGGACTGCACAGATATGGAATAAATTTGCTCTGATTTATTTAAATCTTTAACCATGTTGAACGTCGGCTCAGTGGTTAACACTGATGCTGCACAGCAAGAAGGTCCTGGGTTTGATTCTCGGTTTGGACCTGAGGTCTTTCATTTTGGAGTTTATTTTCTAAGTTAAGTTCCAGTTTCCTACCACAAACCAAAAACATATTGCCTTCAGGCCACCCTTGCGGAAGAGATCTCACTGGTATTTGCCCGATTAAACAAATAAAAGATAATAAATAAATAAGACTTGGAGTTTTATAGATGTTTCTGTTTTCCTCAGAGGTCAAAGCCCTGAAACATCTGAGCTCAACTTCCTCCAGAAAGCCCAGACGTTAGAGACGTACGGAGTGGACCCTCATCCATGCAAGGTCATCTTTACAGAGTTCACTTAAACTGGAGAAACTCTTCTAATGTGGTGTACTTTATGAGAATAGGAGGTTTCATTTAGGCTCATTTTAAAGTGACTGAAATGCTCGTTCTTGTTGGGATTTGCCAGGATGTGTCGGGGAATCCAGCTTTTCTGGCGTTCACTCCTTTTGGATTCACCGTGCTGCAGGGAAACAGGAGAATCCATTTCCTCACATGGTGAGAAAAACCAACACAAAGGCCCTCTTCAGACCTAATCACACTCATTCACAAACTCTCTGATTGATCAGTGATGTCAGAAAGTTCAGGCAGAATCTGGGTGAGTTGAGTTCTTAGGTTTCCACAGCATCTAAAATGTTTGTAGTTTAAAAACTTTTATCCACTTCTCATTACTAAAATGAACATCTTGATGGCTTTAAGAATAGAAACAAAACACAGCTTGCAATATTTGTTCTTTCTTCATTTTAATTCCTTTAATTTTCTCCTTCAATCTGTGCATTTTGCATTTTTTCTGTTTTTTGCTGATCTTCATTTGTCTCAATTTGTGGTCAACCGCAGGGAGGAGGTGACCAAACTCAAGTTTGAAGCAAAGACATTTCATATATATGCAAATCAGACTGAGGTAAATACAGTCGTTCTTAAAATCACACGTTTTTTTCTTTTTTGTAAAACATTGTGGACTCTGAGCTCTCTAAACAAGGTGGGCATTGTTCCACTAATCAGCTAACTGCAAAATGTAGTTTTCATTTAACATATTAACTTATTCACTAACTTTGAAAACTATTAACCAATTAGTTTCCACTTAAAAGGTTTGAGAGACTTTAAGTGTAACTAACAAACTAACAACCAGTTTGTGTCATTCCCACCAGTCTTCAACTGGAAGGAGACAAAGACGTGTGATGCAGTGATAGTTGTCTTAGCGGTTAGCGTTAGCTTCTGCTAATGTTTACCTGTTTAGCATCGATATTCACTATTTTTACTTGTCTAGTTTTTAGCTTTTTAAATGTTCAGAAGTTTAGCGTTTAGCTTAGCAAAATGTAGTATGCAAGTATCCTTTCAGTATACTAATTTTAAACTTAAAAACAGAGTATACTTCCAGTTTACATTTTATGTACTTATCTGAGATATACTTAACCAAGTATATCTTACACTATACTCGGCTTGTACTAAAGGTTTAAGTCTATACTAATGTTTAAACTTTTGATCAAGATAAACTTTAGTAGTACACTGAAAGTACATTTTCACACAGACTGGTTTATTTGTAGTATATTTCAAGATTAAACACAAAGTATACTTAGAAGATTACTTTCCGTGTACTTCTGAGTATACTTTCATAAACCAATTAAGTCCTAAGAGAGTATACTTGTTAGTAAACCGCCAGAATACTTATATCAGTGTACATGGTAAATAAAAGTATACTTAGGGAAATACACTTTTATATACTTTAATATACTTAATGACATGTACTTAAAGTATACTTCTTTTTGGTAAGTTTATAAATTTACATTGTAACAGTATACTTACAGTATACTTTTTTAAAACTAAACAGTCCCAATTTAGTACGAACAAGTATTACATCAATATACATTCTAGTACACTACAAGTACATAGTGCCTAGTATACTTCATATACCTAAACTTATATTCAGGTGTAGTTCATACTTCAAGTATACTACTTTTTGCTAAGGGTTAGCAAAGCTAATCTTTGGTTATCTGTGCTCACCACTGCTCTAGACAATAAAAAGTTGATGTAAATGTATCAAAAATTATTTTTGTATGTTTCTAATTCGAACATAATGTTGTGTTTTATTAAGTTCTTGTGTTGTTTGTATTTTTAAAGATCTCTTACATTTAACCTTTTCCAGGACAGGAAGATTATTCTAACTTACTTTGCACCAACACCAGAGGCCTGTAAGCATCTGTGGAAGTGTGGAGTCGAGAATCAGGCCTTCTATAAGTAAGACAACAAAATAATTGACCAACGTATTTTTATATTATGTAGTTTTTATTATTGTCACTTCCTCTGTTGGCTCACAGGTTGGAGAAATCAAGTCAAGTCCGCACTGTGTCCAGTAGTAACCTCTTCTTTAAGGGTAGCAGATTTAGATACAGGTATGAAAAGCAGTGTTTTAAATGTATCACTGTTAAGGGTTAAACACATCATTTTATATTAAACACTTGTGTGAGTATTTTGCTGAACCTGGATGCGTTGTACACAATTTTCCACTCCTTTGTTTTCTTAGTGGAAAGGTTGCAAAAGAGGTGATGGAACAAAGTGCCAAAATTAAACGAGATCCTCCTGAGATCCACAGGTCAGAAATCTTACACTGGTATAAAACCTTGTGTTTTATGACATTAGTGTGTATTTTCACACATTTTGTGTGTGGGGGGTTTTGTCCCAGGGCTGGCATGGTTCCTAGTAGAAGCTGTCCTTCGATCACTCACGGCCCTCGTCTGACCAGCGTGCCCAGAACCCGGCGGAGAGCTGTGCACATCTCCATAATGGAAGGTAAAATAGGCATAAATATTATAGGCTATAACTTAAAAAAACAGAACTGTATAGATTGTCTCGTTTAAATGATTTAACCTATTATATTTAGTCGAAATTTAGGTCATAAGTCAATGTGGGTATATCCAGAACATCACAAGACAGCTCACAGAAATAATGTCTTCATTATGTTTTATTTTGATCCATTTGCTGAAATACAATAAGGTATACCTCCACTTGTAAAACTTTCAGATGTAATTTCTTTGTACTTCTCATTTTTCATTAGAAATTGTGTTTTTATATACACATTTAGCCTTATATCAGGAGTGTCAAACTCATTTTTACCGAGGGCCACATGTGCATCAAGGTGGCCCTCAAAGGCCAGTTGTAATCAAATTCAGTGTTTCGTGTTTAACTCTGACTAAAAACAGGAAACATCAGGTTCTTTGTCTCATTGGTAGACCTGAGCACCACTAAAACAATAACTGAGCTCTACATGGTGTCTTTCTGTGGACAACATCTGCAGGCCACATAGAGGTTTTTACTGTGATCATGTATTGTAGTACTAAGTATTCGGCAGTAAGTGCCTCTTCATGTCAACATGTCTGGTTGTGTCACTCATTCTCTCAATGTTTACATTTCACCCTACTGTGTCTCTGTTGGATGTGTGGATTAAATCCAGTGTCCTGAACGACACTCTGAAGAGTGTCAATCAGAGGCTGCCCTCAGGCCTTGTTTTGTCATGAGGAAGTCATTCTTTCAGTTTATAAAGGGCACTTACTGCCCCCCCCTTTCCCCCAACTGGCTATTAACCTTTTGCCGATGCTTCCTCCGAGAGTTTGTTTACTCCCAGTTGGTCAGTCTGATCCAACTAATAAACTTTTGGCGAAGTCTGTTCACAACAGATTAAAAGGCTTTTCGTCAAACAATCCCTCCTTTTGTCATTGAGATGGAGTACAGAACGCGTGATGTATTACTACAATATTACAGCAGCGAAACAAACTCCCCTGTGTTTTGTCTTGTTGCTCTTTCTGCCCTGGTATTTCAGCTGGTAATAATATCTCAGCCTGAAAATAGCTCCTGCTGTCAGGGGTCACAGCCGACAGCAGAGGAATATATGAAACTGCAGGACAAATGGAAGGCATTCCCTGGCTTTGTCTCTCTCTCTCTCTCTCTCTCTCTTACTTCACACCTGTTTGTCCACGGCTGTCAGATGATAAAAGCAGCCAGAGATGAGAGTTGCAGTCAGATCTCAGAGGATTAGACGGAACGGGCAGCTTTAGAACAAACTAAAAGAAAGAGCAGCTCAGCTGTGACCAGATCCTCATCAAACTTTTGTTTTGTTTTTAAATTGCTGAATCATGGTGAAATGTTTGATCCGGATCAGGACCAAGGTGAATGTTCACTTGCGTATGATCAACCATTGTTATCGGGACGTGAAGGTGCGTGTGCTGTCCATGGGACCCAGACTCTTAGGCAAAGCTCTGGGGGTCCTACCGCTTTTCCCAGCTTTGCCTAGACCATCTTCAGGTTCTAGTCTTGGATTGGGACAAAAATCCAGAACTCCTTGTAGGCTATCTGTTCCATCCCCTTTGCCTGACTGCATTGAAGGTAAAAATCTACTTTTGTGATCTAATGGTCTTATTCAATTACTAGTGCGTGCTTAAACTTTTTATTATTAAGCCTTTAAATAAGATAAGGAGCTGCCAGTCGTCGACTTTAGTAGACTTTACTTCACCAGCAGTAAATCAAAAGTGAGCACTAAGAAAGCAACACCATGAACACCAAACAAGCCAATGAAGTTTTCTTACTCATCAAAAACTTTCTTAGAGATCCAATGAAATACAATGTAGACAATTGAAAGAATAGGATACTCAAACACATCCATAACTCTCACCCCATCTAGAGATAAAAAACAGATGCCAGGATTCTGATTAATTTGTCTTTAACAAAGTCATTCTTCAACTCAAAGTAAAGCCCTGAATTTTGGACTTCCAGTCAGTTTGTTGCAACACATCAGGCTCTGTCAGACTGAGCACAGGAGCACCTCAGGGATGTGTGTTCGGTCCTTCACTCTTTTACTCCACGGACACATAAACCAGCTCAGTAAGTTTGATATGATATGATTTAACTCATCAGGAAAGACAACAGAACATCTATAACTTCATTAGACATGAAATGTTACTTTCCATATATAGAGCTTAGAGCTGGGCAATATGGCCCAATCTCTGATTTTTTTATATCCCAAATGCAATTTTCGATTTTAATCGATTTTGCTTCGCACTTAACGGAGTGCCTCTGTTTCAGGTGTCGAAAAAAACTTGTTGTACTCCTGCTTTTTGTAGCAAGAGCCTTCAAACTGATTTTGCAGTGAGGTGTTTGTTGCCCCAAGTCCGAGGTTGCAAAACCTAAACCAGTTCCAGAAAACTGAAGAAACGTGTAGAAAGAAAACTGCCTTTTTTGAGAAGTAGATCCTCTTAGCTAGCTGCCATATTGTCATGTCGTGTACCAAGCGTCTTGAGGGACAGATGGGGTGACCTCTGAACTACAGAAGCCCCAAAGAGTGCACTGGTGGGAAAAAAAATCTCGATTTTCCCAAAATTAAATCTTTATAAATGGTAAATTTGAAGTAATTGATTAAATTGATTTATCGCCTAGCCCTAATAGATCAAGTCCTTACAGACTCCACAGCGCTTTACACATTAATCATTCAAACACTGATGGTGGTAAGCTACATTGTAGCCACAGCTGTCATGCACCGGCACCACCTGGCCCTCTGACCACCACCAGCAGGCAGGATTGTTGAAGTGTCTTGCCCAAGGACACAATGACTGACCTGTTTTACGAATGATTGTTGCTTCATCCATCTGTTAGCACTCATGCCAATCTGGTAAAACTGTTTGAGGTAGATATTTTCTCTGTTTTCAGGTTTGGAGTCTCTGCGCGACAGTGCCCACTCCACACCGGTGCGCTCCGTGTCCCATGGCGACTCCTTCATGGCTTCCCGGGGACACCTGGAGATGGGCAGCGAGGCGAGCACGTCAGGAGTAATCTCCGATGAGATCTACAGCCCCTCGGACAGCGTGCTGCCCACGCCGGTGGCCGAGCACGGGATGGAAATGCCTTTGGCGCGTCACCTCAACGGCGCACCTTGCAGCATCGACGAGGAGGAGCTGTCACAGAGGGGGGCGATGAAGGAGGGGCCGGTGGCAGAGTCCGGGTCTGGCAGGAGAGTGCTGCGCGTGGTCAGGGCAAAGCCTTCGTCACAAAGCGAGGTAGAGGAGCTCAACAAGTTCATCCTCAGCGTGCTGCGCCTGTTCCTGGTCACCATCGGCCTGCTGTTCGCCCTTCTGCTGCTTCTCATCATGCTGACCGAGTCAGACCTGGACATCGCCTTCCTCAGAGACATCCGGAAGACCCCCGAGTTCCAGCAGTTCCACTTTGAATATTTCTGCCCTCTGCGGCGCTGGTTCGCCTGTAAGTTACGGTGGATGGGAGGGTTCCTCGTCAGCAAGTGAGGAAAACAAGCTGAGTGACTTTAAGCCCTCCTGATGAAGACAGGAAACTGGACGGGTCAGGAAATGAGGGGGAGCAGATGAAGGTGACTGCCTTGTTAATAATATTGGCATAGCTTCTCTCATGACTGACTTCCTGTCAGAAACCACAGACTGAATCATCACACGCAAAGAAATCACACTTTACTTTAGAAATGTACCTAAGCTGGAGGCGTTTTATAACACAAAGTCACAGAAACAGGGTTTAATTAAAACTAAGTCTTATAGACTTCACTTATTTAACCAGAGATGGTAGTTGCCTTTATTTTTTAATTTATTTATAAAGCTGTAACATTATTATGAGCAGAATAACCCCAGGTTGGAGCTGTTTTGTGAGAACAAAGTTTAGGTAATATTTTAGTAAAACAAGTACATCACGTTCCAAACTATTATGCAAATTGTATTTATGTGTCAAAGATTTTAGTTTTTTTTTGTTTGTTTTTTATTAAACTCATAGATGGCATTGTCTCACAGAGCTTTTTGGATCACTGAAATTAATCTGACGCCTGAAATGATTAGTTTACCAGGTGAACACAATTAAAGGAAAACTACTTCCACATTATTAAGCAGACCAGCATTTTCAACAACATGGGAAAAGGAAAAGGATTTTATTGCTGCTGATAAGTGTGAAATATTTAAATGCCTTGGAAAAGGAATGAAAACCGTAGATATCCATAAAACCTTAAGCATGATCCTTGTTGTGTTAAGAGATTTAAGGTTGATTCAGAGCACAGGTTCATGCAGATAAAGGTACAAAGTTTCTGTCAGACAAATACATTAGATTAGGAGAGCAGCTGCTAAAACGCCAAAAACAGATATTTGAAGCTGCTGGGGCCTCTGGAGTCCTGCGAACATCGAGGTCTAGGATCCTCCAGAGGCTTGTAGTTATGTATAAATCATCTATATTGGCCACTCCTAACCCATACTCTATCAGAAACAGCTGAGTGGGCCCAGAAATACCTGAAAACTAAAATTATCTCCATGCATGATGATCATGCTGGTTTACAACCTATACAACGTTTTGGTACTCGTGTCTAATAATTTGGAACAGTGCATGTTAGGTATTTTAATTTGGGAAAAAAACTGACCTGAACATTAAGCTGACTGTCATTTGCATCGACTATTTAGGAAAATCAGAGCAAAGTATAATTTGCATAATAATTTGGAACGCAGTGTAGCAACATTTGGGACTGGCTCTGACTATGGCACGTTTCAGTGACGATTGAGGCAGAAAGCAGGAAAGAGACAAGAAAGCACTGTGTGTGAGTATCTAATCAGATAATACTGATTTATACAACTCTAAAGCAAATGCCAGTCCCTTCTACACTCTCCTCGGTTCACTAGATTAACTCCACTCAGCTCAAACAGTTCCTGAACATTAGTAGCAATAGCTTCACAGCAGGTGTTGTGTGCCAGCTGCCAGCAGATTTACTGTACGTTTTAATTTTGGTCTGTTTGTTGTGCTCAACCAATAAATGACGTCTTTTGTAGGGATGGACAGTGACGGAGGTTACAAGTTCACTTTTTTTTAAATAGTAGCCAAACAACACAAGTAGCTGCAGTGTGTGTGTGTGTGTGTGTGTGTGTGTGTGTGTGTGTGTGTGTGTGAGGACTAGTCGTCTCCTTGTTGTTACTTCTAAAGGTAGAGGGACAATGTGAGCCAGTGATAGTCAAGTGTCGGGCTAGATCTTGGAGTTTATCTTGATGTGCAATAATGTTAATAAATATAAAAAGACAATTCAAACCCATTAAAATTTGATTTTTTTTTTAAATTCTACAATTAGTGTTTTCCCCCTGCAGTGTATACAAGTAAACACACTCAAATAATTTACTAAACTTTATTTAGCCCTGCTGTGCTTAAATTCATGTACTATATGTAAAGTTTGGTATATTTAAATCACGTGTTCAGTGTTCTTTTTGTACAAAATGCTGGCTTCTTAACGTGCAGAGGCTTCCCTCACGGTGACTTTATTGTATTTGAGCCTAAGAGAAGTAATGTTTACGTCCCATAATGTAACTTTCTCCATCACACCAACCAAAGAACCCTCTGTTGTCTCGAACATGAGTGTCTGCTTCAGCAGATAAACTACAGTAAACCTACAGTCTGTTCCTTCAGCCTTATTACTTAAACCCTACAGACTAGCTTACAGTGTGTTGTTACAGTAAAAAAAAATCAATTCCCAAAGTGCTCAGAATAAAGGTTTATGTGTAAAGGTTTATCAGCAGGTATATATTGTAACTAAAACCAGGCATCACAGCGGTTTAAAGGTACCATTAAACAGTGCAGGAGTTTATTGTATTTTTACTCCAATGTTTCAAAAATAAATTCCAAATCTTAAACTAACACATAAAACATGTGTTTCTCCAACAGAACTCAGCAGTGAAAGGCACAGCTAACCACAATGTTAGCTTCACTAACCACTAATCCACTGAACAAGAATCTCAGCTCCGCTAACGCTAAACAGATTTTAAAAATTAGTGGAAGCTAACGCTAACTGCTAAGACGACTGTCAGTCTTCAGCTCCTTCCAGTTGAAGATTTGCGGAACACAAACCTGTTTTCTATTGGTTTAATTTAAAGGTGGGGGAAATGCCTAATCGCTAATCCAAACCTAAGATACACTGACCAACTTCCAGTTTAGCCCTTTCAGAATAAAAGCATTTCTTTGATCACGTTTGTACTTTTATGAATACTAAGTTAGTCGTATTTTATTCAAAGTCATTTTTTTGTATTCATTAGTTAACTATTGTTGTTATTTTATTTCTTTTTGACACTCTTAAAGTTTAGCTGCTAAAAATGCTAAATGCTGGTGCCAGACATGTTCAGCACTGCTTGTAAGAGGGCAAAGTTATATTTCATTCAGGATAAATGACACAACAACAGAATTTTTACACCTATGAATTTTTTTTGGTGGACTTAAAATTAGTGGAAGCTAATCAGTCCACTAACAGTTTCCAAAGTTAGCAAAAAGAACAACAAAAAAAAAACTAAAAGGTTAATCCACTAAATTAGTAGCTAGCAGAACTTCCAACCACTGATACTGAACAAAAATGAAATGAGCATTTCAAGTGTTTCTCTTCAGCCTTTCTAACTTTTAGTTCCAGGTTGTGAATAAACAAAATAAGACCAAATAAACAGTATCATTATTTAACAAATATTTGACATTGAACTTAAATTGTAGTTGTTTTTTTCTTCTTCTTCTTCTTGTTCTTCTTCTTCTTCTTCTTCTTCTTTTATTATCAATATTAAGATAAATCCTAAGTTTTTGCTTTGGTTTAATAAATAGGCACAACATCAAATTTAGCTTATTTATTCTAAATATTACTATTAGCTGCAAACTCTTGTGTTTGCAGAATTTTCACAGTTGAATAAAAAAACTGTTGAAGCATGTGTGAAAAGGAACTGCAGCTCCTGTTTCTGAAAATATTTGTTTTTAAATACCATTGAGTTGTTTCACCTCCCAATAAGATTTATAGAAAAATTATGAGGTGCAAAGATTCCTGTGTGCAAATCTGTAAAAAAATTCAGAAAATGGATTCATTTGAAGTTTGTCTTAATTTTGGCTTGTTTACAATAGAACATAAATCTAACATATAGCATTTTCTAGGACCTGAGTATTCACTTAATAGGAATTTTATTTAAAATGAACTGAATCTGTTTCACACGTTTTGAACTGGCACCATAACAAAAAGCCCGAGGGTTTCACCTTTACGAGACTTGTTGAACAGAATCCTGTCAGCAGAAACAAAATGTCTGATATGTCCGGACTGAAAGCTTCTGTCACAGTGTTCTATGTAAGCATGTGTTCTGCATTCATTACCTCCAAACAAGGCTGCTTAAATCCAATCATTGACTGGTGTAATCTATGAATAAATATCTATTCTTTACATCTGGTACGTCTGCCTTTAATGTGTCAAATGTTACACCCAAACCTGACCTGACTGTAGTGTTTCTGCATCTTTGACTATGGGATAAATCTTGTGCCAGCAGGAACTGAATTTGAATTATTCAGATTGAATCTGAATGTACATAATTTGAAAT
>JAUBOC010000043.1:14028494-14041193 GCA_032275365.1 Anablepsoides cearensis
ATTTTTAACCATCAAGCTTCCAGGAAGCAGATGCTGCCCTCCAGCCTCATCTGATCTGTGTGAGCAGGTGTTTTTCACAGGTGTAGAAGATATAAAAAGCGTAACAGACTCATTTCCAAATTATTTTTAATAAGTTTGTAAAAAAATCCTAGTTAACAAGCATCCTCATTCACAACACGTTCACTTAGATTATCATTTATAGACTATCTAAAAATATCAAATATATTTTAAATGTAAATGAAGATATGGAATAATACAATATAAAACACAATGGCTTAAATTATATTATAGGTCATCAAATCAGTGAGTCTGTCAACTAAGTTGCCGTTAGCGATTTTTAATGTCCAGCAGGTGTCAGTATTCAGTGACACAGTATTGACACGTATCAATACAGTTTGGTAATGTGTGGAAACGACACATGATGCCTCATCTACCCATCACTAATTATGAATGACCCGGGGAGGATTAAAGCCGGACTGGTCTGTGCGGCAATAGCGCGGATTTGACTTATGAAAGGGGCTCAAGATAACTGTGATACGTTTCTGTGGCTTCTCAGTCATCCAGGACATGAAAAATACTTCATTATGGTTTTAAATAAGTTACATACTGTCAAATGCAAAAATTATTCAAACGGAGGGGAAAAAAATAATAATATTATGTTCCATCCTCATCCCTCTTACACTTAAGAGAATACTTATAATACTTACACTTCTAATAAAAACTCCCAAGTGTTTGATACCAAGATTATTTAAGTAACGTTTTTAAATACTGAGATACACTCAGTTACATTTCAGCATGGGATTTTGAGCAAAAACTTCAAGAAAACCCCTTGGGGCTTACGAGGTTAATGTCTGTAACCCTACACCCCCTTACCCCTGCAGGAAATCAATACAACTTTGATCACAAAAATAAATAACCTAAAGCTGAAGATATGTGGAGCTACAAGATTTAAACTGCACCAGGTTGTGGCAGTATTCTAATACTGTAAATCTGTATATCCCCTCCTCACATTTTACTGCAGGCCTGGGTCAGATATATCATGAAAAGTTTGATATGGGTCAGATTTGTCTTTACTGTCACCATTTTAAAAAACTTTACTACCTTAAACCTCTCTGTGAAGCCTTTGGTCGAGTCAGCTGCTTCAACTCATCTGTTGCCTTTGGACAAAATAAATAAATATAATTTATAAACATGTGTGTGAAGGTTGGGTTAACATGTATGTTTCATCTACTTGTTCAGCTTTTAATAAAGTCACAGACAGCTGTAAAACTGAACACTGAGGACATGAACCCACCTGGAACAAGTTAATGGAAGACAGGAAAGCTTGGTTCTGTTTGATGTTCTCCAGTCGCTCCAGTTCATACGCAGAAAGACCCTCACCCTGTTAGATAAAAAACACCAGAACACTGATATAAACTCCAAACATTCACAAAAAACAACTGTCTAAAATAATGTGTGCTGTGGTTTAAAACTTACATGTTTATCACTGTTTTCAGAGTCTTCTTCATCCTTTATCCTCTTCTTCTGAAGCTTTTTTTCTGTTTGTGAGTTTGATTTCTGTCAACACAAGATGTGTTAGTTATTCACAAATTAAAAAACAACAACAACCTAATAAAGCTGCACTGATGCCCTGTAGTCTCTCAGACCTGCTTCTTCCGGGGGCTCTCATCAGCTCTGTTGGGGGAGTACTGGAGGCGCTTCGGTGCCAGCCTGGTTCTGAGAGAGGACCGTCGAACTGCTGCCTCTGGAGTCAGGTTCTGTTCGTCAGACACAACAACCAAAGAACATAAACTCCTCATATTAACTTTTAAATTAAGAAAAAAAAAAGTTTTAACAAAACGTTGCTTTTAGTTTAACTTTATCAATCTTTGGCATTCTGCCTCTCATAGTTGAATAAATACAAACGCTAGTTTCCTGTACCTTCACGGTATCTTCACGTTTTGTCCGTCTGCTGGTCATTTTGATAAACACCCCGCGTGATAAAATGTTCGTATCTTCAAACACCGACTCCACAGCTGTGAACCGGGTACATAATTGGCGCCAGCGAGCCACGCGGAAAAAAAGTTTTGTAACAAGCCCCGCCCCCTCCCGTGTTGTGAAACACTAGTCTCGCAGCTCATTGGTTACAGGTCGAGCGCTTCACTCGGCTCCGGCGGCCAGCAGCCAATGAACGCTTGTTTAACGTTTGATCAACGTCTGAACTGTAAGACTGACTTTCTGCTTTTGTTGATGTGATGTCGCCCCCTCGTGGCTGAACTGCTCAACAACAGTTACAACGAAATGAAAAACAACTTTTCCTTTTATTTGAAGATAGGAGAATTTATGGATAATGTCACAAATTTCTCATTGAACATTTAAACAACATTTTACTATTTAACTATTGTTTAATTTTATTTCAAAACAGGACATTGTATGCTTTTTTCATCAGCAGATGGTGAAAACAATACACTGCATTACCACACAAACCAGGGCTATTCAACTGGCGGCCCATGGGCCACATCCGGCCCGCGAGTGACCAAAGTTCGGCCCACCAATTAGTTCATTCATCTCCTAAGCCCAAACCAGTTTTCTATGTACTTTAATTATTATAAGTTATTTTAGTTAAACATAGACATATTTGGTATTTACAGAAACATCAGGATCTTGACTAGAAGCTTGTAAAAACATTTTATGAACATCCAAGACAGTTTAAACTACAAGCAGTTGAAGATAAAACTATGAAAGTGAAAATAAAATTGGTTTAAATTTTTTGAAAAATCAGAGATGTCA
Organism: Anablepsoides cearensis; assembly: GCA_032275365.1. Classification (NCBI taxonomy): domain Eukaryota; kingdom Metazoa; phylum Chordata; class Actinopteri; order Cyprinodontiformes; family Rivulidae; genus Anablepsoides; species Anablepsoides cearensis. The sequence goes on from JAUBOC010000043.1 coordinate 14,031,264, forward strand.
CAATTATATTTGTGTTAAATTGGAGGCATAATGTGTTATTTTTACTTTTGATATTGTTTTATTATCACTATTTTTATTACATAGGGTTCTGTGTTCTATTCATGATTAAATACAGCAGAATAAACTACTTCAAAGGTGAAAGATCTTTGTAATACTTGGTTTATTTACATAATAACTTTCATTGCTGGATGTTCGGCCCTTTAGCTGTTGACCTGCAGTAACTGCGGCCCCTGGAGCAATTTAGTTGAATAGCCCTGACATAAAGTAGAATGACATGAACTGTCTAATGAGAACACACAAGTAAAAACAAACAGAAAGCAAACTGCACAACAGAGCAACCATTAAACAATAAAAGGTGATGAATGTTTTTACAAAAACATAAAATAATATTTAACTGACATCTTTTTTTCTCCAATAGTTGCTGATTTTAAACAATAAAAGCTTGATTACATTTCACACAATGTTTTTGTTCCTCTTGTCTTCTTGTCAGACTGATGGCAGGGGATATGAAGAGCATGTAGCCACTCCACACATATTTGTTCCTCGCTCGATCAAAAAATACCTGGTGGAGTAAAAAGGACAGACGTGAGTGACAGAAGAAGATAATCCTAACAATGAAACCCAAACAGAGACTATATTTACCCGTCCTTTCCCCAGGCTGGCCCCCAAGAGTTCTTCACAATCCAGTAGGCCTTGCTGTTCTCTTCAGAGCCAAACCCCACAGCCAGAACAGCATGATTCACGCTGTCAGCTGTCTTCTTACACTGAGTGCTAAACAGACAAACCAGATCAATATGACAGAAATCTTTTGTTCTGTGAGTGGGCTGCTTCCCTCTATAAACAGGACATTTTCCCTTAGAATAAGAAATGCTTTGTTTATGGAACAAAACCTAATGAATTGTGACGTTCAAGGAGAACTCAGTGGGTAAAGAGCTCACTGAGGCCCCACAGGCCTCAATGAGCCACCGGACCCTCACAAAGCTGTTCAGGTGGTCCTCTCACCTGGAGTAAACACCGTCTTTGTAGTGCTTAAAGTCAGACGTGACGTCAAAAGAGAAGGTAATGGGGTTGAGTCGAGCCACAGCGTCCACCATGGCCTTTTCATCATACTGTGCAACGACCAAACAAAAAGAGTTTAAAGTAGAATAAATGCATAAAATGAGCCTATTTGTAAGAACATCATTAATTCATTTTTCTGTTTGTTTCTGGTTCGTAAAATAAAAATGCTCTTGCAGAGGGGTGGGTATCCACTAATTAAAAATAAAGCTAACACTAATCGCTAAATGTAAATAAGAAAAAATAAAGCAGAAGCTAACATTAGTTAAACAAGTAATAAAAATAACAGAAGATGATGCTAACAGCTAGCGCTAACATCTGTGTCTAACATCTTCGCCTCTTTCCAGCTGAGGACCTTAAGGACCGACACAAACCTGTTGATGTTAGCTTGTTAGTTAGCTGTTAGCAGACTTATATACTTACACAAGTTATGTTAACCACATCTTGGACAAAAACAGCTGCGAGCTGAGACTCAAATTTGCAGGTACCGACCTAAAACAGAAGAAAAATTATATTTTGTGTGATTTTTTTACTTTTAAATCAATAAAATAAATGTAGTGTTGAAGGGTCATACAAAGCTTTTGTAAGGATAATCCTCCTCTGTCATAAGACCTTTGTTATATTTAATGTACTCGAACGAATGGCTGGGAAGACCCCTAAATGAAAACACACACATTCATTCAGCTGCAGCTTAAAACGTTTGACATCTAAAGTCTGAAGATTAACAGAAAACAAATTACCCCAAGCAGCCAGAGTTGTTGAAAGCACTGGAGCAGTCTAACAGCTGCTGCTCAGACTGAAACACAGAGGGATAAATTCATTTCATACAATTTCAGGTCACTTACTGCCCTTGGCGGGCCAAATAGGAGTCACCCGCAGGCCACATTTGGCCCACGGGCCTTGAGTTTGGCACATGTGACCTTGTAGATAAGTGACACATATGAACAAAATGCATGACAGTTTTCACCTTCTGTCAACAATGTTGATCAATAACATTTAAAGACCTCAGTTAGTGCTTCTAAATTTAGCAAGTGCTAATCCACTAATGAGTTAAAAAAATAGCAAAAGCTCTAAAGCACTAACGGGAAATTAGTTCCCCTATTAGTGCTTTAGGGGAACTGTGTCCACCACTGATGACTGGGTTTATAATCTTCAATATACCATCAAACATTTTGAGGATTATATTATTTTAAGTAATAAGTAGCTAAACGTGCTCACCAAAGATATTAACTTTCCTGTTGCAATAGCATTTACTGACTCCAGACAGCCGGTGGTAGCAAACGTCCAACAGCTGCCACAGAAACCCTGAAGACAACAAGAAGGTCAATAAACAACTTTTAATTTACTTTTGTCAAAAAGTTTTTCCTATATGAAGATAGATATTTCTCATTTTAATGGCATTTGAGTAATGAAAGTTTTTAGTTTAAAATATAAATAACTTTTTCAGCAGCAAAATTATTGTAAACTTTACTCACTAAAAACACAACAAATGTAATGGTATAATCTGGTTTTGTGTCTATATATATGTGTGTGTGTGTGTGTGTGTGTGTACGTATGGTAATAGAGTGGTAAAATGCATTGTTTATTTTATTTATTGTTGTAGGGGGAGCCCACTTGTCTAAGATGTTAATCCTAAGCAAGTATGGCCACCAATACACTCTATCAAAAGAAGAAAGGATTTAAAGAAGTCTCTAACACATGCTGGATATTAATATCAGTTTTTAAAGTAGTTTGTTTGTTTACATAATTTCAGGTTCTCTTGATACCTGGTTCTTCACAGGAGTCACAAAGTTTCCCTTCATCCTCCAGTCTATAAACTCTGGCTGAGGCCCGGTGCCGAAGACATGGTTCCCTTTAGTGACTGAACAGATCTACAAGAACCAAAACTCACGAGTTTATCACAACTCAAAATGTTCTCTGTATTAAAGTGTTTTACAGTCTGATGATTCACACCTGCGGCGCCTGAAGGTAGAACTTCTTGAACTCCTCAAAGGTCAGATCTGAGAACTGGTTCAGGCCCACTGGAGTTCAGAGTGAGCAGAACGGGACTTTATACATACAAATATGGTGATACATTAGTTTAAAAATGAGACTCTGCGAGGCTTGAGTTAATTAATTTTACTTGTAAAGGAGTGATTTCCAGCATTGTGCCGATCAACTGTCCTCTTGTTTTCTGTAAAAACACTGAGCCGGTGGTGGAACTCCTCAGAGGTGTAAAGTTTGTTGTGCTTCAAACGACAAACAATGAAAGAAAATAAGTTTTATAAAGCAGTGGGCATTTATCTGCTATTTGTTTCATTAACTTTGAAAACTGTTAGTGAAACAATTAACTTCAGTTCAAACTAACAACAGGTTTCAGTCAGTCCCACTAGTTTATACCTGCACTCACAGAAATACTTAACCTAATTTTTAAGGTTTATGTAATTTTATTACATGACAAATTCCCATTTATATTTTTAAAGTAATTTTAACACAAAACTACCTAATAAACCTAGCATGATACAAATTCATTCAAGCTATAAAGTATATTTAATTTAAACGCATAATCCTCAGGTTTATGTATTCAGTATTAATAAGTTACTCTAAATCAGGGGTGCCCAAACATTTTCCCCGCAAGGGCCACAATTCAAAAACATTTTCTATGAGAGGGCCAAAATTAAAATCAATCTGAGGGCTGCGGGCCAAATGCATTAATATAAGAAATGCAAATACTTATTAAGTAAAGTTGTTTTATTTTTTTATGTTTAAGCTAGCAGCCAATGTGGTTGCTCACATTCTTTTTTTTTCTCCAGCCCATGGTGATGGAAAAAATTCAACATATGTTCAGGCAGCAAAGGCTCATGGGACTTTTCATAATTTAAAATTTGAGTATATGTGGTCTTATAAACTGTGTAAATCTAGATATGGGCTTAAATCTAATCTAAATGTTTGTTGTAGTGACTTATAGTTTATATTTAATCTTAATATAATTACAATAGTAACCAGGACAACTGCCAGTGGGCCAAATCAAATGGCTTGGCGGGCCAATTTTGGCCCGCGGGCCCCACTTTGGGCACCTCTGCTCTAAATGAATAATATTGTGTATTTATTTCAACTTCGTGTCATTTATAGTTATTTAATAAACCAAATTAATCAAAATGCATAACATTTATGCAATTCCTTTTCATTCAGGAAGAAGATGAAAACATGAGACAGTCGTCTTAATGAGCTGTTAGCATTAGCTTCTGCTCATATCTTTACAAATCTAGAGATTTAGTGTTTGTGGAGCTATATTTTTTAGTTAATAGATTATGAGTTAGGGAAGCCACCACTTTAAATAAGAAATATATTTATTATGCAAAATGAAATTATTTTCATACAATTACTAAAATAATAAAAGTTCTGAAAATGTGTTTTGTAAACAGTTCTTACCTGTGACACCCACTGTTTGAAATGATATTCTTCTGATGGGACACAAAAAAATGTCATTAAATACATTTCCTCTTTTCCAAACACAGTTCTGCAAAAAAAAAAAAAAAAAAAAAAAAAAAAAAAACAAAAACTCTAGCTTAGCAGCAGCGTTTTGAGTTTCCTGTTTGACAATTCAAAACATAAATATTCTTGTTATAAGGTCACTGCTTGGAGCAGCAGTGACCTTATAACAAGAATATTCATCTTTTGAATTGTCACCCAAATACGTATCATTTTGTCAGTAAAATTGACAATTATCTGCCAAAACTAATAACGTGAAGATGAGAAAATGTAAAAACTTTATCGTTATTAATTTTTTTTGTGAGAACCAAAGTTTCCTTATAACCTTTTTTAAATAGGCAGTGATCTAAGGATTTTTCAGGCTTTCTTAAGAGTTCTTTAAGTGTTTTTTAAGTGTCTTTTCCTCTCATTTTCAGTCCTGTCCTTAGGCAGCATGTTGAAAAGTTTGTTTTACAAAATAAAGCAAGTGTCGGGTCTGATGGAAATAAAAGCCTAACATTAAACACTAAATCTCATAGAAAAAAAACAAAAATCGTCCCTCGTTTAATCATCTACTTAAATTGTGACAAGTTCATTGACAGAAAAAAAAAACTAACGTTCACGACAGCAACTAGGAACATTTACAAACACTTACCTTCTTGTGAGATTAAATGTGTTGAAGGAACGACACACAAAGCAAACCAGAGAACCACAGAAAGAGACATACTTTCTCCTCAGCAGACTCAAATAAGCTTTGAGGGAATCAGGTGACTTCTTTTCCATTTCACCAGAACCACTAAAGCCCCCTGAGCCTCCACATGCAAAACTACCAGCAGATTTCACGGTTTAGTGCTATTTGAACTCTTAACGTGAAAAAAACAAACAAACAAGACAATGCTGAAATACTGGGCCCCCTGAGAAAGAACAGATTTATTAACAAGAGGTAATCAGGAAAGAATACACTTTTATACAAAACTGGAAATACGAGTCAAGCTGTTGAAAGAAAGGTCATTCTCACGTCAAAGGGTATTGCTCGCTGCAATGTGCCTGTCGGAGGATTAAAGATCCAGGTGCGAGGGCTGGGGTTAAAATACAGCAACACATATCCTTCTATAGAGAGATTCAACCGGAACACGTCAAAGTGGAGCATGCCTGCCACTTAAGCCAGTAGGTGGTTTTTTTTTCTATACAAAGCCTGTAAAAAATACATAGAAATGTTTCAATAAGAAGCACATTAATACCACTGTATAGCTCCTGCTAACACCACGTGATAGGCAGGATACACAATGTGTTACACTTATTAGTTGGTTTGAAAGGTTTCACACACAGGAGAGTTATTACAGCTGAACCATCGTAAGGATAACACATTTCAAGGGATATGTCTTTTAACACATTGCATGTGAGGAAATGCATCAGGCCGACTGCACACAGACACGTTTCTGCTGCGCTAGCAAGTCGTGGAGCAAAATAGTTCACATGCTTCTGTGGTATGTGATCCATTTCATGATTAAGGCAAAAACCCATAATGCACTGGCTAAAGAGGATTAACCCTAAAGACTGAACTCTCCTGTCTGTGTGGAATTTAACTTCCTGAAGTGGCTCAAAACTGGTTACATTTTGCTACATACATTGCCTGGTGCTTATAATTTATATACAACATGGTGCCCACCAGGGGAAATAAACATGGAGCTAAACTGTAACCATAAAGTTTGTTCCAATTTTATATTTTTTTGTGAAACAAAAACAAAAATGTTAAAACTGAAAATGAATTATTTCAAACTGAAAATATATTTGAAAAAAAAAAAAAAAAAAAAAAAAAAATTTTAAACCAAAAAAAAAAAAAAATATTTAAATGAAAAACAAATTTGAAACTGGGGAAAAAAAAGATTTTAAACAGGAAAAAATATATAGTTTTTGAATATATGATACATATAAATATAATAACCTACCATATTTTAAAATTATACGACAGAACTGCCTGCCATATAATTGATTATATAATACATTTGCCAATCATCATTTTTTTTATGATACAATGACCTGCTACATTTTTTAATTATTTGATACAATGACCTGCTATATTTTTAAATTATTTGATAGAATGATGTGCTATAATCTTAAATTATGATATAATTACCTGCTATATTTTTAAATTATATGACATAATGGCCTGCCATACTTGGTTTGACATATGACACATCGACCTGCGATTAATTTAATATGTGCTACATTGGCCTGCCATACATCCCTAAATTATATGATAAGACCTGACACATTTTCAAATCATACAAAACATCCTACTATACCTTGTTAATTGTATGGCACAATGGCATGCCATACTATTTATTTATATGATACAACAGCATGCCTTATTCATTAAATTATATGGTAAAAGTATTTTATTCATCAGTTTCAAATCTTGTTTTTATCAGTTCCAATTTTTTTAGTTGAAAAAAATTTAACAAAATTTATGGCTCCAATGTAGCTCCATAAATAAAGCATTAAAAAGTGCTGAATAGAAACATAATAGTTTTGCTGGCATCTGACAAAAAAGTTGAAATTCTGTTATTAAAGCTGCAGCCTCCTAACATTCAGCTTTTGGTTGTAAAATGTGTAGTTATGCTAAACGAGTGTTAAAAATCTGATCAAATTCAAATAAATGTGTTTAGAGCAAACTAAAACTTTATTTTTATTTGTTCATACTTTGTGTAATTTGCTCCTTAAGGCAAAAGTACAGATCTTCAGAAGTGGGGTTTTATGGAAACAGTTAATATCTTATCTGTTGTAGATAGATTAAAAAAAAAACTGTTTATATCTATGCATGATGTATTTTAGAGGGAGGGGACAGAGGGATACGTTAAGATGATTTATCCTCCGTGACACAACATTAGCAGAAGCTAATTGGTCCGCTAATGGTTTAGCAAAGTTAGTGGCAAAAATAATCCCGAAAACGAAAAATTTGTTCCACAATTAGCTGTTAGCTGGTTATAAGAATCATGCCCAGCACTGCCCTAGTACCGTAGCAAAAAATCTGTGTAATACAGCCCCTTTATGTAAAATTTGTGGGGTTAAACTTGTATTTATACACGCATAAATACTTTTAAGATCATATCTAATCTCATATTTTTCTATAGCAGTTCAAGAAAAAATTATTTTATAAACCTTTACATTGTGTTCTGTTTCAGTTACTGTTTCCATACTCAGACACTTGCATATCTGTAGCCACGTTTGATGAAACTAAATGCCATGTTTAGGGTTATAAAGAGGTATTTAAGTGAACTGCTGTGATTTTATTTTAGATCAGAGTTGTTTTAAGATGGCAGTGATACATTTTTCCATCTGTTAGTCTCACCTATCAGGTCAGAGATTAACTCTATACCTCCAAATTAAAGTAGTTTAAACTCTGACTACAGCAGGTAAGATAATCATTCGTAACTTTTCCAGAGAACCCCACTTCAAAGGACCTGAAAGATCTTGTCCTGCGTCGTCCCTCATGAATGTGAGCTTTTTTTATACTGCACATTTTCATTTAGACATAACTGAATATAGATTCTATCTTAACTGTTTTCTAGCTTAAAATAAATTAATCATAAAATAACATTTTAGACAATAAAGAACACATAAATAATCTATATCCATAGAAATGAAACCTCTCTGGACTTCTATTCAGTTTATAATAACAAATATACACAAAGAGTCCATTGGAGAGCAAATACTAGAAGGGCATAGTCTACTGTGTCTAATACAAATAATGTACATGTAGAAATCTTGTTTCTGGCTGCTCCACACACAGAGCCACAGATCAACCCTCTTCATGACGACGTTTTGGGCTCAATCCTCAGAGAGGCTTCATACAGGCTCTCCTCATCCATCACTGTACTGAGGTCCAGCAGGTACTTCGCCACCTGTGAGAACAGGTCAGAGGACTCATGACAACTTCATTTTTTTACATTTATAGTAGCAGCCTGACTTTCTTACAGTCTTAAAGTGATCCTAATCAAAAGTTCTTCAAAGTTTTTGAACTTTTTCTTTAGATTTTGGTTGTTTTTTCCACTCATTTTAGTTTAGAACCCGATTCTTTACTTGCTACTTGTTTGATAAACCTCTAAACTCATAAAAAAGCTAATTAAAAAATGCAACAGATCTGAAACCTTAAATGTAATTTAATATTACATTTTACCATATCAGTTCTTTAGATTTGTTTTTGTTAGATCAGTTTATTTGTTTTTACAATTTAAGTCACAGAAAATGTAAAACAAATTAAACTTTAGTAAGAAAAACCTGGAAAATCTGACCTTTGGCTGAAAATCTATTTTGTAGGCTGTTTGCTGAAACTGTCGGATCTCTCTGATGATATGAGATATCTGGAGGAAATTAAAAAAGAAGATGGTGATTAACTACCAGGACAAATAAACAGAAATTAAAGTCATGTACAGAATATATGTAAATGATGGTACAGACTGTTTTTTTTTTTGTACTTTTACCATTCTCATCTTAGAGAAATTGACCAGGTTGTCCTCGGTGTAGTTTGGTGTTCCCTCCTCGATGAAGGCTAAGTCTGTCAGGTACATTCCCAGGTAGGGCACACAGGGAGGGTCACAGCTGAGAAAGAGGTGACACAGGTTGTTTTAGCAAAAATTAAAAAGTCTAATTTTTTTTATTTTCATTGTGGACATATGCTTTAAAATCTTTCTTCACATTTAAACCATTCAGTTCGGGTCTATATACAACAGAAAGCCAAGTTGTAGTTAGTAAGTCCACATTATTATATATATATTATTATAGTTCTGTTGCAAACACTGTGACATAATAATAGTTGAGAAAACGTGATAGAAAAGAGAACAGACTGAAAAATATGACCCATACAGAATATAAAGATATCTATGAAACACATGGAGAGACTAAGTTAAACTTTTCTTTGCTCCTAGAGACTCCAAGTACACCACAAAATGTATTTAACAGCTAAAATGTGGATTTTGCATGATAAGTCCCCTTTAACAGTCAAAGCAAAGACAAGCTATATGTTAGTGAACTATTTGGGACCTTCTGGAGGAACAGGAAATCATTACGTTTTCCCTTCTCACTGTGAGTAAGTTTGTCTTATTAGAGGGAGATGACTAGTCTCAGTGAGAGCTGAGAATCTTACTGTCAACAAAATTACTTTAACATTTCAAGTCAGAGCAGACATTAAAGTGCCTGTGACATCAAGATTTTTGTAATAATACAAATGCATTTTTGGAAAGATAACACTGAGAACATAATACAAAATAATTTTCATGCTGGTGAGATGAACAGTTGCTGAGATATTTGCATGTGAAGTAACAGGAAGTGATGTCAAAGGGGAATGCAGAGGTGCCAACCTGGAGCCATCCCAAATCATAATGATTGTCTCAGAGCATTTGCGTCGCGCAGCGTGCGTTCGTT
>JAUBOC010000043.1:14066286-14076286 GCA_032275365.1 Anablepsoides cearensis
ACACACACACACACACACACACACACACACACACACACACACACACACAGGACTTTGAGACACATAAACCAGATCTGATGAGTCCAACGATATGTGCAGGAAAGCGCAGTCCTCACAAGAAAAGAGTGAACGCGCACGTGCTAATTAAACTGGGAAAACTATGCAGAAAATATTTCCCACGTTATAGAAAAAAAAAAAAAACGGACACGTGCTGAACAGAGGGCTGTGTTATGCTAATCAGAGGCTCTCAATTTAATTTACCGCTGATATAAATGCAGCGGATCGGTCTGCATGGACGGAGCTTGTCAGAGACGTCACTCATATTTCATGCTTGACCACAAGAGCGAGAGCGTCTAAAAATATCAGCCGAACCGCCAGCATCATGTGTGTGTGTCTGCCTGCAGAAAAAAACATATTTACAGCTTTAAATTCAAACAGTGCGCGTTCACACCGACAGTAATCCAGAGTCAACACTGTCTGGATGAGGGAGGGTTAACAGGGTTACTATTTTTAATTTATCCTTTTAGAAGTTTGTACATTAAAAAAATAAAAACTGGACAGTTTCAGATTTAAAGGATGAGCAAAATTAAATATCTTCATTTTAATAAATAAATAAAAGACAGTATTTCCTGCTATGTCTTGCAGAAAATTTATTTGTTCTAAGACATAATTCTGAACGGGAGGTTATTTTTGCACATCTGTGATTGAAAAACTCAGGGGTGAGTATGGATCCACTAGCTATTTCACTATAACTTCAAAAACCAATAGTGGACCATTTAACGTTTGCTAATTTGGATTTTCCCATTTTAAAGTGCCTGTGACATGCTTTTTCTTCAGTTACAAAAATATAAAATAAAATATCCTAATATTTTAGACATTTGGCATCATTCAAAAGATTTTTACCCAGTTTGTCACAAAACGTGCTTATTTTTTGCTAACTTTGGTGCAGTCCAAGTGAAGCAGGAAGTGATGTCAAAGGGGAACTCTTTAAAAAAAGGTAACTTCCTGGTCTTTATAAATCTGACTTTTATCTACCTGACAATGACTCAAAATGATCTACAAAACATCTGATTCTTTGCAGTATGTTGTCAGCTGCTGACATCACTTCCTGTTTCTGTTCATGGGAATATTTCAACAACTGCTCATTTCATTATCATGACTTTTTGTTTGCAATTCATCAATTATGTTATCTTTCAAAATATGCACTCAAATTTATCACTTAAATTTAATGTCACGGGAACTTTAAGTCCACTAACAGCTAAATAAGGCTATATCCACACTGATTTTTTTGTCGTGAACGTCCACATTACATTTTAAATGCAACCTTCATCAGACTCCAGTGTGAACGCTCCGTGACGCTGAAGTGATCAGCATACGCAGAGAAAAGGTGACGTCACATTCAGCTGGCTGTTTATTTAAAGAGTTAGCTAAACATGTTGCTTGTAGTGTATCGATTTTGAAGTTGCTGTTCTTTCAGAGCTGATTAGTCTGACATGCTTGCTTAGTTCAGTGTTTACATCTGAACCTGCCTCTGACCGGAAGCATTTTACTTTTGGAACGTAGTGCTTAGATGTAAAGTATTAAACTTTAGAATGGATACGGTTCACGACCGAAGTTGGACGTTACTATCATATGTTTCTGTGGAGTCCCGATCAACCAGGACATGGAGAATGAAAAGAAAAAGATGAAGCAACTGGACGTCTGATTTAAGCGACAGATTTAAGCAACATGACTCGAGGTTAGTTTCGTTATCGACCCCCACCTCTCTGATGAAAACATTGGATGTAATGCAACACTGAAAAACGTTAGATATGTATCAGATTTGGGTCACATTTGCCTGCAGTGTGAACGTAGCCTAATATCAACAGGTTGGTTTCAGTCCCACCAGCCTTTAGCTGCAAGGAGATGAAGACGTGTGACACAGACTCAGTGAGTTAGCGATTAGCTGTTAGCTTTCACAATTGCAGTGGTGGGCACAGTTCCCCCAAACCACTAAAGCCCTAATAGGGGAACAAATTTCCTGATTAGTACTTTAGGGCTTTTGCTAACATTAATGTTAACAGCTGAGGGTGATAGCTGTCACTCATTTTTTTTAATTTGTGTGACACTTATTCAACAGGTGACAATGTATGAACTCAAATACAGCTGTGGAATGTCAATAAGTCATTAGAGAGGAACATGGCAATATGTGACTCAGGTTGTCTGTTGAATAATGTTCATGGGTTGACTGGGTTATTTTAGTGCTTTAGAATTAGCTTTTGCTAAAACTTCCAGTGCATTAGTGCTTTAGAATTAGGGGACCTAAATATTTTAGTTAGTGTTTTAGGACTAGTGGAACTAATTTTTAGATTAGTGCTGCCCACCACTAGTCATTGTTATATTGATTAGCATTAGCATCTGCTAATATTACATGTTTAGCGGTTTAGTGTTAGCTCCGTTTACGTTTTTCTTACGTTTAACAGGTTTTTTGATGATTAGCAGTTTAGCTTTCACTTTTTTTAATTAGCACTTTAACATTAGCTTGCACTAATTATTTTAAACATGTTTAGCAGTTTAGCGTTAGCTTCTGCTAGTTTTTTGACATATTTACAGGTTATGTTTAGTGAACTAGGTTCAGTTTCCACTCTTTGTTTTATGTTAAGCAGTTTAGCATTAGCATAATTTTTAGATATATATTTAAATATATATATATATAGAAAATATTTATATTTTTAGATAGCGCATTAAGATTTATTAAGCTAACGGTTTGGTTAGCTCTGCCCACCACTGCTACAACTAAACTCACTTTAAATGTAAAAATATCTATTATTTGATAACTTGTCAGCTAAGATGAAAGTTAAGACATTTCAAAATGTTTATTAAATTGGAGGAAACACCTTATTGCTAATTGACAATAATTAAGTGTCGTTTGTTGCCTTTAGTTTGAGGATCACCGTCTGTGTTGCCTGTAGGAAACACTGCAGCTGCAGATATCACATCTGACTGCAGTCAGCACTTCCAGCAGCTTTTAAACCCCTGTTTATACTTCCTGTACTTTTCTGTGTTATTTGGCTGTTTGCACGTTCATCCACGGCATTAAAAAAAAACAGCAACCTAAGAGATGTAGCTAAAGCAGACTGGAGTGGGTGCAGTGATAAACACCAGAGAGGCTGCGCCACGGTTTGGCTGCTGTGTCGTGGCTGTCGTTAACACCCCATGTTAATGAGGGGAGCTGTCAAATGGACCACAGCCATAAAACCGACGGAGGGAGACACAGTTGCCAAGGTAGGGTGCTATTAATACCAAGACAAGGAATTAAATCAGTACGTCAAAAGCGACAAGCACAAAGGATGGGGGGCAGCGAGCGCCTCTTCAAAATGGCAACCTGAAACCTGCAAAGTTTGGACGCACAGTTGAAGTTTTCTCCTCAGTCTTTAGCTCTAAAACACAGAAGCGAATTGGCAAGAAGAGCTGCTGTATGTATGGGATAAATCTTGTGCCAGCAGGAATTGAATTTGAATTGCTCAGATTTAATCTGTATCTGCATAATTTGAAATTGAAAGTATTGGTTTGAAAATAAATTTCACTAAATTGAAACTGAATTTAATCATTTGAATTTGAATTAATTTGCTTTGAAACTGTATTTTGGTTTATTAAAAACTCAGTTTGAATACTTTCACTTTGAGTTCCGTAATTCAGATTTTTGTGTCACACATCCTGGTCCGTGAGAAAGCCAGCCAGAGTAATCAATCACAGATCCACAGATTTACGTTTCACTTTGGTGACGTTTCCCTTTTGTAATGTAACAGTGTTGATGCATTCCACCAAAAAAGTGACAAAAACAAAGTAATTTATTGCAGTGATTAATTTTACCTATAAAAAATATTGTATTAACATCACATCATTGATCAGTCAGCAGCAGCATCTGATCAATATGTGATCCACGATGTGATGTAAATGTAACATTTTCTACATATATAGGTAAAATTAATCACTACAATAAAATAACTTTGTTTTTGTCACTTTTATGGTGGATTGTATCAACTCTGTTACATACAGAAGGAGGCTTCACCAAAGTGAAATTACTCATAAGAATTACTATTACTGATTACTCTGGCTGGCTTTCCGAAGGACCAGGATGTGTGACACAAAAATCTGAATTTTGGAACTGAAAGTGAAAGTAGTGAAATTGAATTTTTTATAAACCAAAATATAGTTTCAAAGCAAATTAACTCAAATTCAAAACTTTAAATTCAGTTTCAAACCATAAAATTCACTTTCAATTTAGTTAAATTTATTTTCAAACCAATGCATTCAATTTTAAATTATGTACATTCAGATTCAAACTGAGCAATTCAAATTCAATTCCTGCTGGCACAAGATTTATTCCATAGTTTTACGCAGGACGCAGCCTGGGTTCGAACCCGCGACCTCAGGCTCATGAGCTCATTGATCTGCGGTGATCCCTCACTCTGATAGTAAACAATCAAACTGGACTCTTCTAGGATGACGCCATTACGTAACCCTGAACGTCAAGTAAAACTGATAGTTTGCGTCCACAGACTTTAAATAAAACAAAGTGAAGTTGATGAGGTGAGTAACTTTCAGACAGGTGTCCTGCAGTTTACAGCTTGTTGTTTTCTGGGGTCTTACCTGCTTCTCTAAACACTCCTTAGCAGAGAGAAGCGGTTTGGGGGACGGAGCCCGCTCACACACGCAGCCCTCCAACAGGTAGAGTCCGGAGGGGCGCGAGCTGGAGTCGCTGTCGAAGTAAAACAGCATGTTCTGCAGCAGCGAGAACCACTTGGCGTGCCATTTGGTGTTGTCCGAGCTCTTCTTGAAGAGGAAGCCTCGCCTCGTGCCGTCCTTCTTGGCCAGGAGCGCCAGATATGTGACGTGCCCGTCGTTCAGTCTCATCCCCTTCTGCATGTTGGGGGGGATCCTTTACCCCCTCTCTCCTCCCCGCTTCCTGAAACTCCGACACCCAGCAGAGCCCATCTCCACCACGCGCACTCAGAGCCGCGCGCGCCGACAGGTTCAGCTGCTGCTGCTGCTCGGAGCTCCGCTGCGGGGCGAGCTGCACACACACACACACTCACACACACACACCGTGTCAGAGAGGAGGCTTCACGAGCACGATGAGGACCCAAATGTCTGCGTGCACGGAGCACGCGTTGGCGTCCCCCCGCCCCCCGACTCCCCCTCCCACACCGCGAGGAAGGGGGATGCGCAGTCACGTGATCTGTCCCCTCGGAGCGGCGGGTTTCAGCACTTTGGACAGGGACAACAACTCCACCCACTTTCATTACTTTCAGAGGTCAAAGGGGAATAAAATATATACTAGAGAAATTGCATTTCCTGAGAAAATGCTATGTGGATGCTTCATGCTGAAAAGTTAGGCTGAAAGCTGCTGAAATTGAGCTGAAATTATTTAGTAGGAAAAGTGCTAATGTAAGCTCACTTTGAAAAGCTGAAAGAAGCAAAAAAGACTAACTTTGCAGGAAAAACAGTAAAAAAGCACAAATCTAATTGAAAACAGAAAACAGCTAAAAACATCTGTAAGAAGCATAAATAGCACTAGGTAGCAGAAAAAGTCAGAAAATTTAAATGAAGCAGAAGAATAGCAGAAAGAAGCAGATCTAGCTAAAGTAGCATAAATAAGCTAAAATTAGCATAGCAGCCATAAGTTAAAATTAGCAGCCTGATAGAGAAAGTGTTGTAAAAATTGCATGTAAGTACAAAAAAAGGAATAGTTAGTAGTAAAATGGCTAAAACAGCAGAATTATTCAGTTAAACAGCTAAAAAGTAGCTGGATTTTTTTTTATTAGCACAAGGAAGCATAAGAAGCACACGTTTGCTTAACTTAGCTGAAAAAAGTTGTAATAGTTACAAAAAAATGTGTATTTAGCTTGGAAAAGCTAACTTTAGGTAATAGCAGCTAAACATTAGCTAAAATTTCAGCAAATAGCTGAATATAGCAGAAAGCAGCATAAATATCACAAAGTAGCACAAAAAACACATACAATTAGAAAAAAGCAAAAGAATAGAAAGAAGCAATATTAGCTGAAGCTAAAATTAGCAGAACGTGAAAAAGAGCATAACCAGAACAAAATGTGTAAGGTGCTGTAAAGATTTAGAAACGTTTTAAAGGAGTTTAAGGATGTTGAAAACAGCTCCATTTTCAATGACGAACAAGTGGCTATAAAGGGAAATAGCTTTAAAAAGATATAAAAAGCTTAAATACCAAAAGTCATAGCACCCCTCACATGAATGAGCTGAATATTTAGATTTATGAATTGTTGAAATAGCACAACAATTGTGGAACAAGTTACGTACGGAAGAAAAAAAATATCTCAAAAGTGTGAATGCTGTGACAAATTCACACAATTAAACTAGAGAAATTGCATTTCCTGAGAAAATGCTAGTGTGAATGCTTCATGCTATAAAACTTAAGCTGAAAGCTGCTGAAATTGAGCTGAAAATATTTAATAGGAAAAGTGTTAATACTTTGTATTAGGACAAATAAAAAGACAATATTCATGTAAACAAGAAAAAGGCTGATACCAATTTTCATAAAAAAGTAGTACAACTGAATTATTCGGGCATATTTTTTTCTAATTCTTCTTATTATGTAGTTTTCAAATTATTTAAAGGTAATTCTGATGGATTTAAGGTAAGATCAGAGAAAGAAATTGGAATGTTTATGTAAACAACAGGCTAGCATGAGCTAACATGTTTTACTTTTTTATATTGAACACATATTTGCATACAAATTGATTTCAGTTGTTCATATATCCCCCCCCCCAAAAAAAAAAAATCTGTTATGTTTTGTCACATTTTCAAAGAGCCACTGCAGAGGGACCAAAGAGCCACATGTGGCCCTAGAGCCGCAGGTTGCAGACCCCACTGGACGGGTGTTCCAGTTAAAATGTTTAACATGTAAGTGGGAAATCCCACTTCCCAGTAGTATATTCATCGGCTGCTAACTACTTTTAACTCTGTGCACTCCCACCTATATTCATTCCTGAGGTAAAATAGTCATCATGCATCATCGTACTGTTTCCTGTAGTGTCCTGAGAGGACGTTTGTTATAAATTCATGCTGGATAAATAAAGTAAAATGAACAGATATATTTTAAAACGAACTTTTGTCTCTGTCTGTCCTGTCCAACCTTCCTCTTATAAAACACAGCCTATTTATTCTGTCCACTGCTGCCACATCTACATATCTAAGAGGGCGAGAGAGGTGCTCATTAGGGCTGGCCTACAATTAATCCTGGATTAACATATCAGGTCGAGGACAAACACAATAGTTTGTTTCATCACAGGGTGTTGGATCACAGCATTCAGTTTGTATGGGAACATTCTAATGATCCAGAGATGGAATGGGGTGTATTTGAGAGAGATTCAACTGTTTTTCTTTAATAGGATCCTCCAGTTTTAAGGAATATTTTTGATCAGGTGCAGTGGAGAGCGGGGGCAAAGTGAAAAGAGTTGAAGCTGCAACATGGACTGAACTGCAGAGGCATTAAAAGTCCGAGTGTGCCAGGACGCCCCAGGCTCAGCTGTGATGCTGAGATCCTCTCATCCAGCCCATAATCAGCCCCTCAGACAGTAGTGGTAATGAGGCAGTGATTCTCCACCACCGCCGGCGCCAGTAGTAAGGATTATTTTTACGGTTTCCTGTTATAGAATGTTTAAAAATGGAAAGTGATGCAGAAGATTGTTGCGAACACAGCCGCGGTGACTTTGAGGAAAAGGTCATTCAAACCCATGAAGCTTCGGCCAATCAGAGAGCTGCTCCTGAGGAGGGGAGGGTAAGGACATTAGACCTGTTGTGCGTCAGGATCTTTTTGGAGGCATGTTTTGTGGGTTTCTGGGTTGCCATGTCAAAGCCAGAGTTTTCATTAACACGGACACTTCGGGGTTAATGAAAAGTGCAGATAATCTAAGGGAATATGAAGGCTGCGCTGTTTTTGTAAAAAAAAAAAACACACACAAGAAGAAAAAGCCTACAGGTGACATAAACAACCCCTGTCTATTCTCCAAATCTTTATTGATTTCTTTTTTTTTACCTCTTTAAATGTTTTTTAACTAGTTCATTTCTACATTTCAAATGCTGAGGTGTCCTTGACCAACATGTTGATCTCCCCCACCCAAAAGAAATAGCACAAATGTGCCGATAAATGTGAATAAAAACCAGTGGATGAATGTGGTTAAGTGGTTTAAGGGAACTGCAACTACTTTCACATGTTGATGATGAAGAGGTTAGTGAGCCTGTAATCAGAAGAGCAACAGTTCAAGTCTTTGGACCAACAACACAAAATCTGGGTGGGAAACCAGAATTTGCTATAGGGGCAATACCACTCATTGGTGCAAATAAAGTGCAAACAAAATAATTAATCTCATCACCAGGTATCAAACCGATGCTCGTCTTGGTATTGATAGCCCCACCCCTTGCCACACTCTGGGCCCTTTAGCAAGACCTCCAACTCTGGAGCTAATGCCATTTATTGACATAAGATTAGCTCGCGACAAGAGCTAATGCCATATAAATTTATTGGCTGACATATAGTGCCATTTATATTAGCTCAGGAGCTAACGCCAAATATTGCCATACATATATTAGCTACGCAGCTAAAATTATTACCGGTAAACAACATACAGTTAGGTCTGTATACACTTGGACAGAGACAACATTTTTCTAATTTTGGTTCTGGACATTACCACAATGAATTTTAAACAAAACAATTCAGATGCAGTTGAAGTTCAGATTTTCAGCTTTAATTCAGTGGGTTGAACAACATCATTGCATAAAAATGTGAGAAACTAAAGCATCTTTTAAACACAATCCCTTCATTTCAGAGGCTCAAACGTAATTGGACAGTTTAAATAATTGTAAATAGAATGTGCATTTCTAATTCTTTGTTGAAAACCCTTTGTTGGCAATGACCGCCTGAAGTCTTGAACTCACCAGATGCTGTGTTTCCTCCTTTTTAATGCTCTGCCTTCACTGCAGCAGTTTTCAGTTGCTGTTTGTTTGTGGGCCTTTCTGTCTGAAGTTTAGTCTTTAACAAGTGAAATGCTGCTCAGTTGGGTTCATTCATATAAATGTATATATATATATACATATATATAAATAATTATATATATTTATATTAACAGGAGCTAACACCAAAACTAAAAGGCTAAAGCTGAGGTTCTTCCATGAAGAAGTTCTGTTGTCCTCCAGCTTTATTTTTAGTTGCAGGTTGAGTCATTTCTACATTCTCCTCTCTGTCAACACACTCTGGTTTCATTTAAAAGAGCTGAACGTCAGATATTGTCCAACATTAATCTTTA
Organism: Anablepsoides cearensis; assembly: GCA_032275365.1. NCBI lineage: Eukaryota > Metazoa > Chordata > Actinopteri > Cyprinodontiformes > Rivulidae > Anablepsoides > Anablepsoides cearensis. The sequence goes on from JAUBOC010000043.1 coordinate 14,075,607, forward strand.
AACTGGATAGAGCTTGCATGTCTAATGTTAAAACCAGAGTTCCCTTCAAAGCAAATTCTTTTGTTGTTGAATTGTTTTTAACTTATTAGTTTGTTTGGTTGTTTTTTTGGGTTGTCCTTTAAAATGAAAAAAAAAAAAAAGAGGCTGACAGCAAGATTTTGATGACGCTTTACTGACTAAACTCCCCAAATCTTCACCTGTTTGACAACAGAAACCATCTGAAGCTGCAGCCTGTTAGGACTGCTGTCATTCTGTGGGATGACAAACACTAGTGTGTCGCGTTAAGACTTGTTTGTGACGAGTACAGTCTGAGAGATTTTAGACCTGTTCAAGTCCAGTTAGGATTGTCCGCACATATTCAACAAAACTCAGTTTAGGCTGAGATAAATGACAGATTCTGTCATCTTCACCATGTCTCTTCAGGGACTCCCTGCTGGCAGCTGGGTCCGAGTCAGCAGCTCTCTGGTTCTGAGCTTTTGGCTGCAGCTCGACATGTTCTGCATTGTGCCAAGTGCTGCATGCAGGGTCACCACCTGGCTGCAGCTTCCGCAAGCTAAGCAGCACTGGTGCTGATAAAAAACCATGAGTTTTAGATGGGAGAGCACACAAACAGGTCTGTCCTCAAACTGTTTGATTCTTCAACAACACAAACTGAATAGAATATGTTGTGAAAATGATGA
>JAUBOC010000043.1:14088536-14101038 GCA_032275365.1 Anablepsoides cearensis
CACACACACACACACACACACACACACACACACACACACACACACACACACACACACACACACACACACACTTTCCTTTTCTACACCTCAAGAGGATCCAAATCCTCTGAAACAACCTTCACACCACATTCAGTGCAGGTCAAAGGTCACTTCCTTTATATAAAACACAACCCTTTGCTTCAAGTTAGGGGTGTCCCGATACCAGTTTTTCTCAAACAAAGTAAAAGTACTTCAGTTTAGATGCTCACCGATCCCGAGTACAGATACCAAGTAGAGCGTAAACATTACAGAATGACTTTAAAAATGACTTTATTTAGAGCAAGTTGTCTCTCCTTCCTCTGACTGGATCAAATCAAATAAACAGCATGACATACATCCTACGGAGGACCAAAACTGATATAAACATAAAAGCAGAAATATATAAGTGACCCAATAAATACATTAAAATGCACCAATTAATTTTAAAAAGGAGAACTTTACCTCATGATTTATCATTTAATTGACCTTAATTTTATTTTTCCAGTTTAGTTCCAACAAATTATATATTTTAGCACATAATCTAAATTTTATTGTTTTAAAAATGTATGTTTTTTCTTTCCTTTTACTTGTAGATGCATTTGTGTCTGTTAGTTTTTTGTATTTACTTTTTTGTACTTACTGTTTATTTCCTCACAAGTCTTTTTATTTCCATGTGTTTTTACATTACTCTGTCTCCAGGTTTTATTTTAACTTGAATTTCTGCCTTGTTATGCAAATTAGGTGGGCGGTCCTTCTTGGGTCAGCTCCTCTACTACTGGTCAACAGAGAGGAAAGAGCAGGAAAAAACTGAAAATTAAAAAAAGTAAATAAAAGAAATATAATATATACTTTTAAATGCAGTAAATTTTCAATTATTTGTTAAAATTATCATTTGTCAGGACTAAGCTGGAAAAATAAATATGACGGCCAATTAAATGATAAAACATGAGATAAAGTTCTCTGTTTTTAAATTAATTTGTTCATTTTAAGTGTATTTATTCAGTTATTGGGCCGTATTTATTCAGTTATTGGGCCGTTTATATATTACTGCTTTTATTTTTTATTATGTCAATTTTGGTCCTCCATAATAAACTATATATTTTGAAACATTTTAAAATAAAAAAAAATTACAAAACTTTCTTTAAACATTGAGCAGACAAACCTTCCAGTAAATCACAAACTGTGACACATTCAATGGAGTATAGAAACAGGTATTGGTATTGAGGCATTTTGTATTTATTATTAATTTTATTTTTAAATGCTGGTATCAGGACACCTCAACTTTAAATGATTATGTTGATACAAATTGCTTAGACAAAGTGTTACTTTAGTGAATATTTGCAAATGTTAAAAAACATTAATAAATGCAGCATTTTAAAGCCTTGAGTGTCTTGTGTTTCTATGGGGAAAATATATTCAGTAAACAAATAAAGCACCACAGCACATGCATGTTTGTATATATAAAGAGTAAATAGTGCAAAATGTTGGGCTGCAAATCTTTAAGCTCTTCAATAATTATTTCAGGATGAATCTTGATTAATGTAAAGTGAAACACAGCAGCACTTAAGACTGTTGTAATAAATGTAGGAGCATTAATCATCCATACAAACAGAAATACTAACTCTATAGCAGGTGGAGGCTGTAGAAGAGCTGCAAGCTGCTGTGTTTAAGCCAGTCCAACCATGGAGGCACTGAGGTCCCACAGCTTCTTGGCTGCAGCGTCATCCAGAGCCTGATGCGCCGGCGTTTTTGGGGCACAATCACTGTACGAAGAAAGACATAAAAGACAAAAAAAATAAACCAAATAAAAAGACAGAAGGTAAACAGTTGGAAATTTAAAAGGTTTGTGAAATAAAACATACAGCCTGAAATAATGGAGAAAAACAACAGAATCTAACTAAAACAACATTTGAACTTCCAGTGGATATAATTCCTGTTTACAGTCAGTGATTGCTTGCCTGTAGTAGAGGCCGCTCTGCTTCGCAGCGCTCTCGTCCACAGCGCAGTAGATGGTGGTCTGAGCTCCTTCCCAGGGATTTTTGACTAAAAACATGAGGAGTGAAAACAGGATCCTCTTCCACAGAGCCCAGGTTTGGAACAAATGGCGGCCTAACTCTGTGTGGATGACCCCGGGGTGAAGACTGTACACGGTCACACCGGTGCCTAAAGACGGGGTCAAATATGTCCCCATGAAACACCAAACGGATGTTAACACTGAGAGAAAGACACTGAAACATCAACATGCATGTGGTTTTAACTGGGTGCTACCTTGCAGCCTCGCAGCCAGTTCTCTGGCAAAGAGAACGTTTGCCAGCTTGCTCTGGCGGTAGCTCTTCTCTGGTTTGTAGTCTTTATCAAGGTTAATGTCGTCAAAATGAATTTTACCTGCAGGACGTGGTTTTGTAACCAAACAAAATAAATTCAACAAAATATGAACAAATAACTGATGAGATGTACATTTTGGAATCTTTGCCATTTACAAAAAAACAAAGAGAGATAATAAATCTTTTGACCTCTCTCGTGTGCGAGGCTTGAGACGACAACGACGCGACTCGGAGAAGACTTCTCCAGCAAATCCAGGAGACAGTTGGTGAGGAGAAAATGTCCCAAGTGGTTCACACCAAACTGCATTTCAAACCCATCCTCTGTTTTCCACTTAGGACACATCATAACGCCTGAGAATAAAACAAAAATAACAAGATCAAATGTAACAAACGGTTTGTTGGCTGCAGAAGAATGGAGGAGAAGAAACTGCAGACCTGCGTTGTTGATCAGGATGTCCAGGCGCTCCTCATTCTGCTGGACATCTTTAGCCAAGTCTCTGACAGACTGCAGGGAGGCCAGGTCCAGTTTCTTCACCGTCACGTTGCCATTTCCACTCTTTTGACGAATTTCGTCTGCTGCTAACCGGGCTTTGGTCATATCCCTGCAAGCCAGGATTACTCTTGCCCCTTCATGGAAGTAAAACAGTGTTTTCTTTTATAGCGACATGCTGACTCCAGAGAAAATGCTGGAAAAATACGAGTCACTACAGCTCTTGAGGAATATGTGTCAAACTTAAGGCCTGTGGGCCAAATGTGGCCTGCCACTGCATTCTATATGGCCCACAAGATCTTAAAGTGCCTGTGACATCAAATTATTGTAACACATACGAATGCATCTTTGGAAAGATAACTTGAATAACATATTACAAATGTTTTTCTCACACCGCTGAGATGGACAGTTGTTGATATTTTCACATTTGTGGTAACAGGAAGTGATGTCTAAGGGGAATGTCTGCATATTAACAGAGCATTGCTAAAATGGCTGACAACACCGACTAGAGAAGAACTGGATGTGTCTATAGATTATATTGAGTCACTAAAGATGAACAAAGAAGAGTCAGTTCTCATATTATTGTGTCAGTAAATAAATGGGAGCTTTCTTTTGATGTCACTTCCTTTGATGTCACTTCCTGTTTCACTTTCAAATTCAAAGACAATCTGTCAGTTATATGACAAAACGGGTCAAATTATAACAAGTTTCTTATAAATAAAACATGTTTTCTTCGACTTTTTGTATTTGAAGGAAATGTATGTCACATGCACTTTAAAAAATGTATTATTGATGTAAAATAAGTGTTTTACTTTTGCTGTGACCAAAACGGAATTTCCCAATTACAAGTCAATTACAACTGGAACTTTTCTAGTGAAAATCCATTGTTGGAAAGTGGAAAAGTTCAGAATTCATTGGCAGCTACTCACCACAACTCAACAGTGAGTTAAACTATCTTACTTTTAATAGTATTATTTATTTTACATTTAGCCAGTCATACACATAGTACTTTTCAATGTTTACAAGATGTTAAAACGCTGTTTCTATGCAGGAAAAACCACATAGCGCTCACGTTTCATGTTTTTAGTTGCAGTTAAGAACAAAATGTTGAACCTTAGCTACATATAACTTCTTTTAATGACTGGTTACACATCATTATTGCACGATTAGCACACTGACCTCTCTGAGCCATGTCCATAGCTGTCTCCTTCCCGATGCCAGTGTTGGCTCCTGTAATCAGGACCGTTTTGCCTTCCAGCCTGACCTTGCTCCGACACACACCTCCAGCCATCCATCTTCTGAAGGCCAACACGCCCACCCCTGACAGGAAGAAAAACATAATAACACCGTTAACAATCATCACATAAAGTGTGACAGGGTTTGTTGTTATTTTTATTGTCACTGAATTTATACTCATTTGTTTTCATGGTGAGGAAAGAAAATAAATCTGAGTATCATAAAACCCTTTGAATTAAACAGAGCTCAATATTGGTGAGAATAATTGTTTATAAACTAGAAAACAAGGCTTTATGTGCCTGTTTACTCATGTGTACTGATTCTATTCAATTTAAACCTCAAGATATCAACTATATTAGTAGCATGTCAGAACAGACAGGGCTAATAGTACCTGTAATACAGGTTTAAACCTGTGTTCTGGGTTAAGAATAATGAGATAGCATAGCCTACAATAATTGTACCTTTTCAGTAACAGCCAATTACTGATAATAAAACATACAATGTTACAAAACACAGTCTATGTAACCCGCTGTTATTATTAAAGTAATTTACCTGTCAGAAGTACAGCTGTGAGCCCAGTCGCATGGTTCTCTACAAACTCCTTAACAGCCTCCGCGTAGTTTTGCATGATGTTAGCCAACTCTCAACTCTGAGCAATTTAATATAAGTAAGTAAAATAAGTCCACACTTTAGCTTAAAACATCTGTTTTTTTAATTGAACGCTGCCTCGTTTCTTAAAACAACACACAATTTAGGTGGTAAGTACTTGAAACGACGTTTTGAAATCTGTTTGTATTTCAGTGCAAATTATTTTTACAAGGTTAAGCTAAAACCGGAAGTAGAGGCGGGGTGTCTGGGTGTTTCAGAATAAGACTGCAATTTGAGTTGCCGTAGAAGCAGAAAGCCTGTACATAGTGAGATAAATGTTTACATTTTAATTTTGGGGCTTATTTTATGTTTTTAACTTAATTTCAACTTCGTCCATAGCAACCTCAGAGTTTGCCTCGAAAGACGTGTAAATGCCGCTTCGCGCATGCGCATCTGTAACGTTGTGACTTTATTTTGAAATTTTAAAGCTCAAACTGCTTTTTCCCATCGGCCACAGGTGTTGTGTTGTAGCGTTAATTGTTTTAAATTATTATTATTATTATTATTATTATTATTGGTTTGTCTCTATAGTATGGTAGGGAGGATTTTTGCAAAAATTATTTAGCAAAATTAAAACGTCCAGCAAAATTAGTAAATAAATCAAACCGGAAGTGGTTTGTGCTCGCGCCACGTCAGAGCAAAGTCTCATCTGTTCCACTGTAAATAAGACAGAGCGGTCTCTGCAGGCTTTCTGCGGCTGTAAATGTGTTTTTCACCATGTTCTGTTTATGGGTGAGCTGCTGGCTGCTGAGTGTGTTCGTGGTGTTTGGAACAGAGCTCACCTTTGAGCTTCCTGACAACCAGAAACAGTGTTTCTACGAGGACCTGGACAAAGATGTGAAGTTTGACATAGACTTCCAAGTGAGACAAACCTTTTCATTAGATGTCTGACTGTTGTGTGGCTCTTGTCTATTTGACAAGAAAAACAAAAGATAATCAGTTTGTGTCTTTAAATTGTTGAAATGTTACAATTTCACATTTCCTAATGTGTTGACTCCCACTGTTACAGTAATAAAGTTTGTTTTTCTCCAGGTCATTTCAGGAGGTAACTATGATGTGGACTGCTTTGTCACTGATCCCCACAACAATGTCCTGTACAATGAAAGGAAGAAGCAGTACGACAGCTTCTCTCACACCACAACTAAGAAGGGGGTCTACAAGGTCTGCTTCAGCAATGAGTTTTCCACATTCACCCATAAAATCGTGTATTTGGACTTCCGCCAAGGAGACGAGACTCCTCTTCTGGACACCATGAGCAAAAGTACAGCACTGACTCAGGTAAGACTGAAACAGGTGATCCAAAACAACATGCAGAGAACATCTTTGAAACTGCTGGGTCTGAAGAAACTGAAGCTCTGTTTTAGTGGATAAAGTCAGAAAAAAAAACTGACATTTTTTTATATTACCTAATTTTAAGATAACTGGTGTTTTTTTAGTTGAACAGTAACAGTTTAAGGGAGGTCCACTGGGTGGAGACAGAACTGCTTTAACTTATCTATCATTAGAACAACAAGAGGATATTTATCCATCTATCCCTTTTCTTTATCATCTGTGATAGGTAGGGGGGACACCCTGGACAGGTCTGCAGTCCATCACAGGACCACATAGAGACAAACAACCATTCATATCTGAGAGTTTCATTAAAACTGTCCCAAGGTTCATGAGATATTTTGCTAACAGGCAGATCTCCTGCCTTTCATCACAACCAGGGTTATTATAGTTAAATAACAAAAACTGAAATTAAACATTTTAGTTAACTAAAATAAACAAATAACTGTAATAAAATGAAAACACGATAACTAAAACTGTATAATCTTTTTACAAAATTAACTGAAATTATAGACAGAAAATCCTTAGTTTTAGTGTTTGTCAATTTATTTGGAGGCGTGTGGATCTTTATTTATTTATTTATTTATTTATTTATTTATTTTTATTAAGTAGTTTCACATTAGCTGTGTGCAGCTTGCTGCACCTCATGGTCTGTAACACTTGTTTACAGTCTGCTGCTCAGCATCATCTGCTAAATGACAACAACAAAAGTTGGGAGAAAACAGCAAAGTCCACTTTAAGATTTCTTTGAATATGACTGAGAAAAATAAAAGCAAGTGTCTTGTAGTGGAAACAGGTGATAAAAGAGGTGGAATACTTCTCAAGGGAAAAACTGCATGAGTCAAGATCACACATGATGGCTAACTATGACTATTTTGACACACTGGCTTCTCTCAGTAGCTCTCATTTAAAAACAAGCAACAGGAAGCACCGGGTTAGAGACAATAAACGTCATCATCCTAAAATAATCGAACATTGTTGGCAAAATTGAGTTACACAATTATTTTAGGAAGGTGTTGCTATAACGAACGCTTTAACTAGTGACCAAATAGCTGTTAATTAATTCACAGGAACATCCCAAACTGGAGAATGCATTGGCAAATATGTTTATTCAAACTATTAAAAAAAAACTAATACTAGAACTAACAAAAAACTAAAACTAAGCATTAAAAATCTAATAATAACTAATAAAAAAACCTAACAAATCCACTGTAAAAACTAAATAAACTTAACTGAATTATAAGAAAAACAGTCAAAACAAAATGAAACTAAACTATAATGAAAAATCTGAAACTATTATAACCTGGATCACAGCTTCTACCACACTGTACTGTAAAATACTAAAGTTAGCTGTCTACACTGTCTCTGATCCCTGGTGTCATGACCAGGAGACATGTGGACATGTCCTCCTGGACATCCAAGCATACTTAATGCAACTGCAGACTGGGGTTGTGATAAAGGTGATTTTAAAATTTGTCCACTTCCTGCATGACTGAAATACTTGTTTATCCCTTTGTTAAGAACCGATTCACTAATTAAGTTAAACTTTAAACTGGATCTTTAATGTAAACTAAATATTTTATTGGGTAGCTTCTCATATTTATTAAAGTTGGAAAGATTAATCAACTCTCTCTGATCCAACTACTGCATTTAACCATAGCTATATTTATTAAGAGTTAAACTTACAGAGGAGGATAAGGGCAACAGAGCAAAACAAGTATTCATTTTTCCTGAGTTAAGGTTTTAATTTTAGGTTTTAATTTCAGAACTCGGAGAAAAGTCAAAATTCAGACCTTTTTCTCACAATTTTAATTTCATTTTTTAAATACTGAGAGCCAGAATTTTTACTTTAATCTCAGAATTCTGAGGAAAAAAAGAATGAATTTTGACTTTTTTGTGTGTTCCTAGAAAAAAAGGTCAGAGAAAACTTATTTTCTCTGACCTTTCTCTCCTCTGTGCTTGTTAATCCTCATCCGTCTAAGCTTGACAACCAAACTTTACTCAAGTTATTTTATCCTCTAGTCGTCTGCCTCCATGTTTTGTGGGTTGTAAATAAATCCGTTTTGTTTACTTGTTTATGTCTCCGGCCTCAGCTGGAGTCGTCCTGCGTTGCGATTCACGAGATCCTGAAGGTGGTGGCCGAGTCACAGACGTGGTACCGCCTCAGGGAGGCACACGACCGCACCAAGGCAGAGCACCTCCACCAGAGGGTGACGTACTGGTCCATCGGGGAGACCGTCCTGCTCTTCACCATCGGGTTGGGTCAGGTCATGCTGCTGAAGAGCTTCTTCAGCGACAAGAAGGGCTCTGTGGCAGCCTCCACGTAGAGCTGCTCAACATGTGAAGGTTTATCAGACAATCTGATTGAGAAATAAGCACAAAGTTGTTCTGAAAAGATGATTTAAAGGATTGTTTTCCATCCATGTTTTCTCACTTGCTGTTCAATGAACTTGAATTATTGTTATTTTGTTTGTAAACTGGCACATAAACAGAAACCAAAGAGGGATAATTTCTGAATGTCAGCTTGTTTTTGTTTTATTTGTTACTTTAATCAGTTTGAATCTGTTACAGGTTTATAGAACTCTGTGCCTTGAGATTAATTGTCCTTTTTGTTTAGCAATGTTTACTAAATTTTACTTAAATGTTTGTTTTTAAATGTTGGGTTTTATTTTTAACCTTTGTTTGGCTTACTGAAGAGGGACCAAGTTACCAGTTTGCACCAAATTTTGTCTTCATATCTTTGTCAATAAAACTAACTGGAAAGTTTTTGGGGTGACAAAATTATTTTAGATTTTTTTATGTTGCACAATAACTTGTTTGTTGTTTATTTGTGTTGAATGTTCTGTAGTTTCTGAACTCACTTTGAAGCATTTTGTCTTCAGTCCAGATTATCGTTATTTTCTTGTAGAAAGTTAAATGTTATTATTTCCCAAGTTTTTTAATGTGACATAAAAAGAAAAGTGGGTAAAAGTCCAGTTTGAGTGAGGCCCACCTGTTGACAAACAAACTGAAGCGTTTCATGTCAAAGTTGACATAAGAGTATGGCAGTCAGGTTTATCATGTAATAAGCGTTGGGTGGTCATACTTAAATCTGATTGGTCAAAATGAAACATTTCAGCTATCAAGATAAAATCTTAAACATTTATCCAAGAAATGACAACCTTACATTTCTTTGTATTAGACATTAAATATGTTCTATTACAACTAGTTTTAATAATAATGTCATGATTAGCATCCAGTGCATCTGCTATTGACATCCTGCTTTGGGGGGAGGCTAACAGGAGACAGCCGTTTTGAGCCGTGGAGCATCCAGTTCAGGTCTGCATCATGCATGTGGAAGAGCTTTTTGTACTAAATGTATTCATGTAATAATATGTAAGTGGGTATTTCCTCTTTACATCTTAGCTAAAAAAGTCTGGTCAGATGAGAGTCAGAATTATGCAGCGGCAAAGTCAAGAAAATGCACCTGCCAGGGATTTTTACAACGTCCCTCAAATGTCAAAGCAGAGCACCACCTAATATAAGCTATTATAAAAATGAAAATATCCACCTTATTTCTAGGGGTGCTACCATAGATTATATATGGGTGCAACTGCAGGAATGATTGTGGGTACAACTTCCTGTCAGACACAGGAAGTAGCAGTAAGCTAGCAGAGCACCACTGTTTCTTTCAAAGTAATTTGGGTTTGGATGAACAGAACAAACTTTTTGTTTTTTACATTGCTGTTGTAGAATTTACTAAAATGGCCTTGCAGAGATCAGGTGTTGTGCTGTTCACAGCTGCATGAACAATAAGACCAAGCTAAATCAGTGGCTACAATATAGTTGTAAAAAAAAAAAAAAAAAAAAAGAAATATGAGGTTGAACATATGTGGTTGATTTTCAAGTATAAGGAACATATGGGAGCATATAAAAAATTCAGACAAAATTTAAAAACTAAAAAAAAAAAAAAAAAAAAAAAAAAATAGGATTTTTTAGATCATAGATGAGACAGCTATTAAAACACTATTGGAATTTTGCAAATTCATCAAGCTCAAAAAAGCACATTTATATGTATTTCCAAAAAAATCTCAGCTACAGCCCTAAAGGAAAGTTTAACACGAATCAGTTTAGAGCAAATACATCGGGTATAGGATAGCTAATATAATTGTTTCTGTTCATTGAAAATGAAAAGGTGAGTAGTTTGATTATATGCTACAACGGCCTGCCATACAAGGGTGAAGTTCACCGCCGTCTTGCGTCACCAGTTTCCCCGCGGGCTCCTCTGCTGCGTCGCTGTTCATTCATAAAGACAGAAGAGGCTCCGGGTCCTGCTGAAACCGACCGTAACCAGCTGTAAACATGGCGGCTTACCTGAAGGCTGTGAGCTCCGCGTGGAGGGCGGTTGCTCTGTCACCAAGCCCCGCTGTGGTTTCACCTGCTGCCCTTTACCAGCACACACTGACACAGAGAAACTGTAAGTTCAACTTTAAACCTTAAAAATCACTCTACAACTGGAAAAACTCAAAGGAAGCTGGGTTAGTGAGGCTCTGGACTGAGTGATAAATGTGTTAAAACTTTAAATGAAACATTTTATTAGTGTTAAACTGGAGGAAGTAGCTGTTTGGCATCAAGCCATTGATGAGTCACTCACCTGCTGGTTCACAATAGTTGTGCCAAATCTACAGTTTTATAAATACTATAAGAACTATTTAATAATTACTTTAGCAACAAAGCATTAATTTAATATTAAGAGTCATGTTTTATTTAAAAGTGTTAATAAAAGTTGGATTTTGAGTCGTCAGCTTCATAAAAGGCTGAACAGGTAATAACTGCTATCAAAGACCTCATATAATCTCAAGGCCAGATACTTGGAAGATATATATAAATCATTTCTGAGTGCACTGCATTGTGGGTAGTAAGAGGTTATTTGATGGAAACAAACCCTCATAACTATTAAATTTGACAAATTTAACTGCATGTTTTTCCATTTACCTGACGTTATGGCAGAGAGGATGAAGTTAAATCGTTGTCAATAACACATGGTAACACTTTTAATCAGCCAGGGGTCTGTAATAAAAAAAAAGATTTATTTGTAAATATAATTTTGTAACTTTATTTTTAACATTTTATGGAATAAATGGAATAATGGAATAAAATGGAATAATGGAATAAAAACACTACGCAAGCTCAAAAAGCAGATTTATAGCTTAAAAAAGAGCTTTCTCTGTTTGTGGCCTTAAACTCTGGTAGCTTTACCATTTCCCATCCGACAGGCCCCCTCATTGTCCATTTTTAAGACCCGTCTAAAGACTCCCTTTTACTCATTGGCCTTCAACCCAATTAAGACTTGATTTTACTTAATTTTAGTGATTTTATCTGTTTTATCTCTTTTTATGTTGTTCAGTATTTGTTTGTGATGTTCAGCACTTAGTTTCAGCTAGGGCTGTTGTTAAAGTGCTTTTTAAATAAAGATGATGATGATGATGATGATAAAGATATTTTGTTAAACAACAAATCTCACCAAAGTTTAACACAAATCAGTTTAGACCAGACAGGTCAAACTCAGAGGCCACATTATGCTGGCCCTCCAAGGACCAGTTGTAATTAACTTAGACCAGGGATATTCAACTAAATTTCGCCGGGGGCCACAGTTACTGCAGATCAACAGCTGAGGGGCCGAACATCCAGCAATTAAAGTTATGTAAACCAAGTATTACAAAGATCTGTTACCTTTGAAATAGTTTATTTTGCTGCATTTAATCATGTATATAGAACCCTATGTAATAAAACAAGTGATAAAACAAAATCAAAAACAACTGACATAAATATTTTTTTGACATATTTGAAAACCGAGAATTTGTGTTTAGGAACCAATGAACTTAATGAACCAATTGGTGGGCCGGATTTTGGTCACCAGTGGGCCTGATGTGGCCCGCGGGCCTCCAATTGAATAGCCCTGACTTAGACTAAAGCCTCTCGCCTCATTGCTATGGATGAGCACTGCTAACAAACAATAACTGAGCTCTACATGGTGTTTCGTGCAATTCCCAGTACAACTGGACCACAGCAACAGTAGCAGATTCTCTCCATTTAACTGCATTTTTGCATTTAGCTGCTGGTAACCTTTGAGTGGTGGGATGCCATCATTTAGCAGGTACAATAACTTGTATTATGGGAGATGTAGTTTATCAAAGCTGGCTGTAAATCAGCATAATGCTTATTTTAATACATTAATATATCTTTGAAGAGCTCGCGGGACAGATAAAATGCAGTGGTGGGTCTCGTTTGGCCTGCAGGCCTTGAGTTTGACACGTGGTTTAGAGCAAAAACATACAGTGGGGAGAACAAGTATTTGATACACTGTGGATTTTTCAGGTTTTCCCACTTGCAAAGCATGTAGAAAACTGTAATTTTTATCATAGGTACTCTTCAACTGTGAGTGATGGAATCTAAAACAAAAATCCAGAAAAATACA
>JAUBOC010000043.1:14109574-14121209 GCA_032275365.1 Anablepsoides cearensis
TTCTTCTGCTACCTTTCATTTTATTTATTTTGATTCTTTGATTTGTGTATTTTCTTTGTTTTATTTTTTAATGAAATGAATAAATTTTTGAAATGAAAAAATGAAAATAATAAACAATGTTTAGTGATCATTTTAAACTAATATAATGAAATAATTCTCCTCCTTTTTTACAGACGTTTTTAAAATTTACGTCATGTAAAAAAATGTAAAACTCTTGATGAACCCAAGGTTTTTATACACCTGTTCCCTGTTGATGCACATCAAAAAACTGCAACATCCACACAAAGAACGGCTCTGCTTTAACACACAACCTGCTGCTCCTGTATTACTTTAAAGATGATGCTAATGTTTCTGTGCACAACAGTTAAACACAAACCTGCAGCTTATTAAATCCTAAATCATGTGTAAATGTAAAAATTAAGCAGCAGTCCACAATAAACCTCACAAAGAACAGAAACATGGAGTTATGTGCAGATTACAAATTCTGAAACCTCTGGTTCACAGAAAACAGCAAAGATTCTGCCAAACAGGCTTAAAAAACACTAAAACATTCAGTGTGATAGAACAGCTGTGACTGAGTTATAACAGTTTGATGTAAAATTAACAAATACTGAAAAAACTGGGCTAAATTTAACTAAAAAAGAGGCAGAAACGGCTTCTTTGATTGTAAAGTTTGGTCTAAATGAAACTGCTGCTTCTCACTCTCCAATCTGAAGTCAGCGTCAGAAGACAAAATAAATGTTGCTGAATGAGAATTCGTCCGTTCAGCCACCATCTATAAAAACAAGCAGCTGCCGCTGCTGTCCACCAGAGGGAGCAGTTAATAGACTACAGGCACAAAAACAAACCACAAAAAAAAGAAATAATCCCCCACTGAAGAAGAGCTCCTCCAGTTTTATATTAGCACCCTGTTAGAGAAACACCTGACTGCTGCTTCTTCGTCACCATGAGCTGTTTTTGTTCATATGCAGAATTAAATCAGAATAATGCTCACAGAGGAATCATTTTAGAAGCACTAAGAAGGGTTTTAAAGATCAGACAGGCATGTTATTATGCTGCTTCTTCCTTTCTATAAAGTTTTTATGGGCAAAGAAACAAACATTTGAGACAAACGAGGAGCTTGTGTGTAAAATAAAACAAAAACAAAACAATAGACGGCTAAGAACACATTTATTCTGCTCCTGAACCATTTTTCCCCTTAAATTGGTATAAAATCTTTTTGGCAAAGAGAAATGTCATAATAGAAAATAAAACCAGACTAGAATTTTTTCTTCTTTTCCAAATGGCCAACAAGCACAAACCTCTTTCAAAAGCAAAAACTTAATTTTTTCAATGTTCTCAGGATAATAGTTTACTCTGTTGAATAATGATTGGATGATAATTAACTGTAAAAATCACATTCCTCATTCAGATCTGTCAGAATCACACTGACAAAAACTCTTTAACAACAAAAACAGTTTTAAAGTCTGTGTGGCATGTTAACTTTTATTCATTCAGCTACGGTTAGACATTAATTTGTAAAATAATAAAGCAGGGCTTATTCCAAAATCTCTTACCTAAAACAAAGACTAAGTAGTTGTTTTCCCCGTATCATTACCTAATCTTCAATGTGTTACAAAAAAATGAAAATCAGAACTTTAGGATGATGATAACAGAAGTAAAAGATCCAAAAACATTAAACTAGCAGAGATATGATCTGTTCATCAACACCAAGTTTTCAGCCAACAGCCTTTAGGGAACCACCTTGTTGTTTCTATAATACTATTTTATGTTTGTCAAACTGAGTTATGTGATATTTTTCTAGACTTGTTGCCAAAAAGAAAGGGTCAAACCGTCTTTGTGGTGGCTGGAGAGATTCAGTTTTCATCTATTCTTTTTAAACGGACCTTCAGAAAACCTGAAAAGAGGTCTACTTAAAGCAAACTGGAAGCTTTGGTTCAAGACTGGACTACAGTGATGTAATCTGAGCTGTCTGGGTGGGAGTGGAGAAGTCTGGCGGTGGTACCTTATGAGTTAGCGAGTGCTGACGTAGGTGGTGGAGCTGCACAAACTCCAGGCCGCACTGGGAGCAGGTGTAAGGCCTCGGGCTCTGGTGCTTCAGAAGGTGGTTCTGGAGCTGGCTGCGGTACGCGAAGGACTTGTTGCACTCGGTGCACTGGAAGGTGTGGGGGCCTTGGTGGCTGGTCTGGTGGCGCTTCAGGTGGGCGTAGGTGGGGAACTCCATGCCGCACTGCGAGCAGACGTGGCAGCGGCCTCGCTCGTGCTTCACCTCGTGCGCCCGCAGCTCGCTGGGGTAGGCGAAGCCGCGGCGGCAGAAGCGGCAGCTGTAGGGCTTGACGTCGGTGTGCTGCAGCATGTGGCGCTTCAGGTGGCTGGTCTGGGTGAAGCCCTTCTTGCAGACGGTGCACTTGTGGGGCCGCGTGCCCTGGTGGGTCAGCAGGTGGGTTTGCAGGTGGCTGGGCTGTTTGAAGAGCTTCCCGCAGTGGGGACAGGCGTGCGGTTTGATGCCGTTGTGGCCCAGGATGTGCGTGACCAGGTTGTACTTGGAGGTGTAGGATTTGTCGCACATGCGGCACTTCCACCGCTTCAGACCGTCCCCCACGTCCACGCAGTACGACTCGTCGATCTGGATGTTGATATCCAGCCGGTCCACCCGCCGGCCGCCGTGTCGACGCGGAGGCTGCGGGTGCGGCGGCTGCTGGTGCTGCGCCGCGCCGCTCCCGTCGGTCCACATCATGCTCTGGCTGCTGTCTTCATACTCGCCGCTCAGGCCCATTTCTGAAGAATCGTAGCTGCCCACCTCACTGGTCTGGAAGTAGCTGCTGATAGCTTCTTCCTGCTGGGTGGGTTTCATCATAGCATTGTCCTGGTGTCCCACCTCCTCTTCCTCTTCTCTACCACTTCTGATGTGGGCCCCCATGGGGCGCTGGCCCTGCAGTCCTCGGTGGGCCTGCTCCGCTCCTCTGTGGGCCACCTGGGCTGGAGGAGGGTGCACGTGCGGGGTACCCTGCTGCGGCTGGCCGCTTGCTTCACGCTCGCACTCGGCACAGTTCTTGTTCGGGACCCGGAGAGAGGCTGGATCTACCTGAACCAGACCCCCTCTGGGAGCCATATTGTTCAACATGTGGACACAGGAGGGCATTCCGGAGGCCACCACCTCCCCCTTCACGTGGGATGAGGTCACGTCAGGGCCCTGCAGGCCGTGGCGGTCGGGCATGACCATTTTCCCCTCTGCGTGCTGCGGAGGCCCCTGCTGCCACCTCCTCTGGCTGCAGCTGGGCTGCATTTGGCCGTCTTCTCCTAAGTTGTCTCCGAGGTAATCTCCGTTGGCTCCGATGAGCTGGTCTGCGTACTCGTAGTCGACTCCGTCTACTGGGGGTGCGGGGGACTCTTTGGGCTCGCCGGTGTAGAATCCGTTGGGTGCGATGGTAGCTCCGAACACTTCATTCTGGGAGATGAGACCTAGCACGGCAGCCTGGGCCAAGGACAGCACGACGACGGGATCTGTCTGTGTGCTGATGTCCACCAGCCTGGCCATTACCTTGGGCTCACATCTACCCAGGCGCCGGCTCGCCTCCTCCTGCAACAGAAAGGAACAAACAACACAGTCAATATATAATAATAATAAAAATAATTTGATTTGGTCACATTAAAGAACACTCAACACAAAAACAAACAAACCTTTAACCCCATATGACCAAAATAAGTAGAGGCATAAGCCAATGGCTTATTGTGCCTCACCTTACAATTCATAATGGATTCCCTCAAAACAAAATAGTTAAAAAATACACATATACAGGGATAGACATAACCATAACCATCTTAACTGCAATTTCATTGTGCTCTGTACGATGACAATAAAGGCTTATCTTATCTTATTGTTTAGGTTGTCTGAGACAACCAGATCTCACCTCCAGGTTGTCCGGTGGACAATCAAGAAAAAAGACCTGGATTGAAGTTTTCTGCCGCGAGGGTCCGTCATTTGTAAAAATGAAAGGGGGGGAAAACTTGTTAAAGATGTCTAGATATTAAACTGACGGTTCTTTCACCCAATAGAGAGAACCACAGTCAAAGTTTTATCCAATCAGAACAGCAGGGTGGGTCGTGCCAACTTCACCTCACATTTCCTCCATAACACATTGTGTTCACAAGTGCAACAAAACCACAACAGATTATTGTTTTAAAAAAACACAGTAAAACATATATATATATATTATATATATATATGTTTTTTCTGTGCAGAGAACTTTCTGTGCTATATATATTTTAAATAATTGTATCAAAGCTTCTCAGTTGAAAACACTAAAATGATAGAAGAGCTGTTTAAAACCTCTTTCCTCAGAAAGTCGTCAGTCCTAAGAACACTAAACTGTAACTTTTAATAATCATGTACACAGTATACTACTACTTAAAGGAAAATGTTTGGCCTGTAAGCAGAAGGCTTATGGATGTTGGGTAACCTCTGGGTGTAGAAAGGTTTAGTAGAAATATTTTTGCTCTCTATTTCAAAGAGGAGGAGGAGATCTAGGAAACAGCTCCTGAAACTGTCAACCTGGTGGACTGAGAACATTTTTATATAGTAAACTTTGTATAAAGAACAATACAGCCTACTTATTAAATTACATTTTTCTAGAGATTCTTTTGGACAACCAAATTGTTTTGCAGACAACCAGATTTTGTCAACAGGTTGTCCGCTGGACAACCTGAAAAAAATCCTTATGTCTACCCCCTGATATACTTCAAATACATCCTGGTTATATGCATTATTTTATATGCCCAAAATACAAATCATTAATTCCGTTGTTTATCAACAATCATTATTATTGTTCGTACATTAAAAAGAAATGTAATATATTTTTCTTTTGCTGGAGAAATATGTAAATGTATGAATTATTGTTCAAGGAGCTAAACCTTATTTTTTATTTTTTGTAAACTAAAGATATTTTTGATTGACTATTTATTTGAGAAATAAGGGGCAGATATAATAGGATTATTTTCTTCTTCTGCTACCTTTCATTTAATTTATGACTTGTAATTTTGTTTTGTAGAATTTATGTTGTTTTTAAAGAAATTAATAAACTTTATTAAAAAAAAGTAATATAGTACGAACAATAATAATCTATCTAATATATCTGATGGTTTTCAGCATAAATCACACATTCCTGCTCTGCCATTAGAACACTCATGACTCTGTGTGAGCTTGTGTTTTGGCCACGACATCATCTGAAAGGTTGTGGGTATCGAGGTCTATTAGATTAGACAGATATTGAAATTGCACACACTGATACTGTGATTTTGTACGTTCCAAATATCAATCATAACAAATAAATTCTGAGTAAAGTCTTTCTTGTTTTGTCGGGTTTCTCAAACTAGAATAGAAAAGAAGCTGAAAGCTATAGTTGAAAATAAACAGAGAATATAAATCTGCACGTGTGTACAGAAATCCATTTTTCTAAACACAAGCTGCTCTGAAGCAAACCTGGAGATCTGATGACTGAGATGCAAGGACTACAAAATAAAAGCATCATAATCCAGCGTGCTAACCATGGAGGGCTTTTTGCACACAGAAGTGCATGACAAGATTAAGAAAAACAAGAAGAAAAAAGAATGAAAAAGACACAACCAGAAGAGAGCTAAGAGAATGGAAGAAATGGAGGCAAAAAAAGAAGCTCACAGCAAAAAAAGAGCTGGAAAAATAAAAAACAAAAAGGTAGAGAGGGAGGAAAAGGAAAGATAAGGATGAGGCGATGGCAAAGGAGGAGGACATTTGAGAGATAGAAAGATATTAGAGGAAGGAAACGAAGAGTGGCTGAGTGTGAGGCGATGGTCAGAAGAGAGGATGAAAGACTGAAAGGAAGAGGAGGGAGAGGCAGTGGAGACAGAGAAATATCAAAATGAAAAACAAAGAGAAAAATAACAATAAAAACAGCTGAAAATAGAGACGATGAGTGAGAGAGCCAGAGACAAATCTGAAATCCACTAATGCCAACTTTACAAACATTAAATCTGCCAACAAATCCAAAACATGACCAGATTAAAGTCCCCGCCCTGCGAGCCGACACGGACCGAGCTGTGAACTCACCACGCTCCTCCTGCCGTGAGGCTTCAGGTGCTTTAAGGATCTCATGCTTCAGCAGGAGTGCTGAGTGGGAATGGGCTTCCTTCGCCTCCCATTTATATGAGAGGGATAAAGAGGGGGGAGGCGGGACTAACGCTTCCCTTCTCCTCCCTCTCCTCAGTTTTGGTAGTGACTCTGGTTACACACCAGAGCAAACATGTGGAGGAAACAAACAGCTCATCAGATCATACATGACTGATGCAGACAATTTTTTAAAGTCACATAATATATAAAAACAAAAAAAAAAAGGAAATCATGAGTCTGAAACTATAGATCCACCCGTCTGCCTCCCGCCTCCCTCACTCCTCTCCTCCGTCTATCTCATTCTTTGTCTTTTCCTGTCTGTCTCTCTTCCAATTTCATCTCCTCATCTTTCTCTCATTTCTATAAAGTGAGGTTTATAAAAATAATTTAAAAACTGCACGACTGTTTCGAGCACTCACTCAAATCCACGTGTGTGACAGGGCAAGAAGAAGAGGAGAGAGAAAGAAAGAAATGGAAGGTGACTGACAAGGAGAGGAGCAAATGGAAGAGAGAGAGAGAGAGAGGAGGAGGAGAGGGGAGACGAGAGGTGAGAGTGGATGGAGAGAACGCTCAAGAAAAGAAAAAGAGCAAAAAGAGCGGGGAGGGGAGTGACAGAAGGAGCGAGAGAGATGGAGGGGGGGATGGGAGAGGAATGCGGTAAAAGAATAAGAAGGATGGATGAAGAGAAGAAAAGGACAAAATGAGAGTCAAATGAGACATCAAAGCTTTTCCCCCTCCTTTCACTTAATGTTGCATCAAACACTGTGCCAGTCTCTCACACACACACACACACACACACACACACACACACACACACACACACACACACACACACACACACACACACACACTCTGACTGACACATTAGAAAACATCGAGGGTTCTTGTGTGGAGAACTTTCATCTCTTTGGTTCTTCTCTTGACTGAAGCACCAACTCACGGCGCTTTGAGAGGATGACAAAAAACCAAAAGGACCGTCCACCGTTTGTGTCTTAAAACCAACTCTAGTCTCTAAGGTTTCACAGCATTTAAACTGTTTACACTGAACACTACGTAGGTTTGCAGTGTGTCACAGAAAATAATGTGTGCTCAGCCAGAGCAACGTTCTCAAAACCAAACTGTTTGCTTGAGCCGCTACAATCTGTTTTAGTTCTTGAACTTGTTCTTAATGTTAACTTAAAGTTCAAAATAACCTCTTTTTTCAAACTGAGGTCAATCAGAAGCCGTCTACTGCAGGGAAGACACTTCATGGAACAAAATACTCGAGTCGAACCGTTAAACGCTCGTCACGTGGTTGAGCAGCGTTTGTTTCCACACCCAGCTTTCGTAACCCAAAAGACACGACGCAGGGATCCAGAGAAAAACCTCCCACTGCTGGACACATCACAGCACGTTTTCCCCACTGGAGACAACATTCTGATATCTGCCACTAATTCATCACGATAGTACGGCTGTGTACTGGCAAGAATGTAGTGATATGATACACATCACAAAACAAGGGTCACTATATATTGCAATACAGTAAGCAACGCGTTATACTGCCATTTTTTTCTCCAAAACATTATAATTTAAAAAAACTCAGTATAAAGAGCACACCGTGTATTGCATGCATAAAATCTGATTAAATTCAGTTTACTTTTAGAAAATTTGATGAAGTATCAGTTAATGAAAGATTGCGATACGTCAGTGTATCAATATTTTCTTACAGCCCTATAGTGCGCCACACTTATCAGCAGATGAACTGAGTAATGGTTGTAATGAGTGGATATTTAAGCTAATGTTGCATTTCAGTCATCTTCATCCCTCCCATTCTCCTCTGGCTTCAATGTGGAATTTTCATTTACTGGATAATTTCCGGTTTTGGACTATTTTCTATGAACCCTAGTGATGGTTGTGCATGAAAATCTGGGAAGATCATCAGTTTCTGAATTAATGCTTAAACAATCAAACAAATAAATAATGCAGGCCCATGGGATTCTGATGTCTGTAATTAGTCAAATATGACTTTGCAAGTTTTTTGGGGGGATGAAAACAATTTAATGTGATAAAAGAAAAGAACTGGTTGAAATGAACATGACTGCAGAGCTCTCTCTGTTCTTTTAGTTTTTGAGCATTTCTTTTGAACTATTAATCAAAAACACATCAGAACAGTGAGGCAACTAAAACTTTGTCTTATATTTTAACTTTTATTTAAAAAGAAAAGAATGCTAGCCTGTGTCTAATTTCAAAGAACAAACGTTTATAAACTGAGCTCTCTTTGTGGGCCGGGTCACAGAAAAGAACCCGTTTCTGTGAGGGGCTGTTTTTTTTAAAGCCAACCAATGCTGTGGCCAACATGTTTAATAATCCAGAACCAGTGTAGCGTCTAAGCTGCTTAATTCAAGAGAGAACCATCAGGAGCTGATGTGAAATCAGAGCAGCATCAGAAGACAAACTTCCTGATCCTCCTGCTGTTTTAATATTCAAACACCTCCAGCTGTGGTTGTGAATCCTGGCCCACATTGATGAACACAGCCTCATTCCAAAACCACCAGTGACAACTTAAAACACAAACATTAAGTTTACAACATTATGGTTGTTTTAATAACACCAGATGGTCTTTATGGAGCCTATTATAGGTGTTGAATAAACAATAACAACTGCCAACTGTGGTTGAAGTTGACTGCCTGGGAGTTCTGTTAACACTGCAGAGGGGGATCACAAACACTGACGCTCTGCAGCCTGTTTGTAAATCGTCTGGCAACAATGAGGTACTGAGGTGCAAAACAATAATAAACCACTAATACAGAGGAGAGATGGAAAAGAAAAGCATTGGAACAGATGTTTACAGGCATGATTCTGTGGAAAAGAAAAACGTCAACTTCAGCTGAAGCTGCTTCCGTCTGAAAGTTGTTGTTTTTTCCCTCCATAAATTTAGTAAATTATCGTTAGCAGTGTGGGGTGACCGCAATTATTTTATAAAGCCAGAGGAGGACACATATAAACCTGGGTAGCGATGTTTACAGCTTCAGTAGCTCTTGTCACAATCGCTGGAACTTTTTTCTCCCTAAATTTTGTAAAAACATCAATAAGAGGCAATGGGTTTAAAGTTTAAACCTTTTTCCAAATCGTACCTAAAAGCCTGCATCACATGTGCAACTAATAGTCACACACTGTATGTTAGACCAGGGGGTTCTCAAACTTTTTAGTTCTGGGGACCCCTTGCAAAGATGAAATATTACCAGGGACCCCCCTCAGGCTGTAAAAGTAATTTACTGTCATTTTAACCCCTAAATGCAAGGGGAATATATATATATATATTTGTCTGATTTAGTATGTTTGCTTGACTACTGCATTGTTCTTCATGTGCTTTTTTAAAAATAAAAAACAAACTAACAATTTATTGAAATTTTTGAGGACCCCTAAGATGCAGCTTGCGGACTCCTGGGGCTCCAGGGACCCCAGTTTGAGAACCTCTGTGTTAGAAAAATGCCAACTTATTAGAGTTTTGTTATTAATACGTAAATTACTCATGTAAGTTTTATATTTGATCTAATTATTAGCTTTACAGTATGTCTTTATCCAAAAGATGCTGCCAGTAGATTTTTTTTCCATCATCAGCGTTTAGTTTTTCAAGAAATGTTGACCTTGGTATAGGGTTATTTACCGTTTGAGCTCTTTTGAGCTCATAGCTGTTATCAAAGCACATTCTAACCATCTTCAAACGATTCTGTCCTTGATGAAATACAAATAAAACCACTAATAATCTACCACATAGCAGACAGGTGTGGGTCAGATCTGGTGTCGAGCTTGCACTGCTGTTTGTCAGATGGATTTGTGGGCCATGTCTGGCAATGATGGTGATGTTTTTAAGATCCCACAACTGGCCTGGTTGTGATTTGGTGCATATGGTGCTGGCCCATGCATGAAAGAAACTGAAAGAAGACAGCTAACGTGGGAGCTAAAAGCTAACAGTAGTAAAAGTGAGGTCTACAGGTGGTTACGGTCCTAAAAAGATGTCATGTTTACCACTTGCATATCTATCTATCTATCTATCTATCTATCTATCTATCTATCTATCTATCTATCTATCTATCTATCTATGGGGGTCTTTCCCATCCTCTCAAACCCAGATTCAGGACAGTTGAGGGGACTGTCCTGAGTCTGGTTCTGCTGGAGGTTTCTTTCTGTTAAAAGGTAGTTTTTACTCTCCACTGTCGCCAATGTGCTTCTCAGGATGAGACTGAAGATTCAACACTGGCTTCTTTAGATTTATTGTTTTTTGTGTACAGTGTTCTGAGACAACAATTGTTGTGATTTGGCGCTATATAAATACACTGAACTGAATTGAGTATAAAGAATAGGAAAAAAGCTTATTTAGGTTAATGTGAATAACAGAAGTGCTGTAAACAGTTCAATTAATAAACAGTTTAGATAAAAAAAAAAACGGGCTTCATATAGAAAACACTTGCTTTTATTTTGGACAACTGAACAATAGTGTTTGTTTTTTGACATAAAACAGCTTTTTAATAAAGTTTGTATCATAAATGTCAGAAAGAAGAGATGGGAAAGAGAGGAGAGAGTAAAAATGATAGATGACAAAATGGGGGCGTAATGGAGCAAGCACAAAGAAGGAGGGAGAGAACAGATGATTGCATGAAATGAAAAAGGGATTGAAAGGGGGGAGGGAGGGGAGGAGATAAAGAGCTGGACGGGAGGGTGGGGGAGAGAGAGAGAGAAAGAGAGTGAGCAAAATGGACGAAAGAGAAAAAGGAAGAGAAAATGAGAGGCAGCAGTGGGGGATGGGAGGATGTAGAGCGAGAGAAAGACAGAGCGAGACAGGAAGAAAAAAAAGAGAGAAGGATGAGATAGAGCGAGATATGAGAGAGTGAGACAGAGTGCAACGTGAGATGAAGACAGAAAGAAAGGGAGAGGGAGAAGAAGAGAGGACGACAGGGAGGGGAAAAGCATGATGGAAACCCAGAAAAAAAAAACATGGAGGGAGGGAGAATAAAGAGGAAGAGAGGAGGAACAGAAAAGGGGGGAAGGGAAGGAGAGCTGGAGAGAAAAACAAAAAGAGAGGGAGAAAAGGGAGCGAGTGACAATGGAAAAGCTTGTGTTTGATGGTGTCAAACAGAAAGAATGATGCTGCTTTTCTTTTTGCTCTTTATTTAAACACATGGTAATATTTTACATCAGTAATAATATTAATGTATTGTGTAGAGATGATATAAATAGGATTTACTGGTAAAATCTTTTCTTTCTGTATAGAGATGTGTGACATGACAGGAGGAGGTACAGGGTCTGACTTGATGGGGTCATGTGTAAACAACAGAGATGTGCGCAAGTCTTTTTTTGCAAGTCCAAGTCAAGTCTCAAGTCTCTTGACCTAAAGTCCAAGTCTAGTTGCATGTATTACTTAACTGGCAGTTTGATTAAAGGTATTCTAACTATACTAGATTATGTTCTATAATACTATATTTTAATAAAATATTAAAACATAGTATTATGTTT
>JAUBOC010000043.1:14193884-14207024 GCA_032275365.1 Anablepsoides cearensis
GAAGGTGAACCTCCGCCCCAGTGACAACATATGGAAAAGTTCAAGGGGTATGAATACTTTTGCAACCCACTGTATATTTGTAATATGTTATTAATGTTCTCTTACCAAAAGTGCATTCATATTTTTTACAAAATTGAATGTCACAGGCCCTTTAAAACTTAAATTCCTTCAGATTATTTGCCTTAGTTGATAAAGGTAACAATAAAGCAAACCGTTCACTGATCGGAAAATTCCTACCTTCACGTTTTAGGAAAAGAAAATAATGCTAAATTAATTAACAAATTAATACTGTTTAATTACTGAAAAGAACTATCCCAGTGGAGCTTTTGGATTATTGTTGGTGCAGATGTTGTTTCTTTAGCTGTAAACGTAGATCTTAAATGCATTGTTTGAGCGTTTCCTCTGCACTCCTTCATAACCATGGAGATGCACTCAGCTTGGCTTCCAGACTGAGATTCATACAACCTGTTAGTTTAGCTGTTTAACGCATTAACTCTGGCAATAAAACTGTGGTGATGTTAGGTGCGTCATGATTAGCGTTGGCGACAGTTCAAAGCCTGACCGGGGCGATGACAGCCAGCTGATTAAACCCTGCGTGATGAATGGAGGTGGAGTCTGGCTGTGAAGGGGTCTGCAGTAGCTGTCGGGTGTCTGAGGAAGCCCTGCGTTCTGTAACCTGAGGCCTTCAGAGTATGAAGCTCTACAAAGAGTCGCCCTCTTTTTGATGGATTTAAAGGGAACAGGCTCGACATCTTGACACGACACTGACGTTTACCTCAGGTCAAGATCTCAGTCCAAACTTCCTGGTTACCTCAGCTCCCCTCCATCAGTCCTTCACCCTCTCATGTCTCCTCTCAGAGTAAAAGTTGCATGAGTTTGCTCTCCGCCGCTCGTTATTCCATTGTCTGTCTAACAGACTGTCACTGTGATTTATGTCGGGGAGTTTTAATATGCCGAGGAGAGAGGCTGCTTTGACTTCCAGCGAATGTCCAAAACCCACGGGAGCCTTTGACAATCCACGATACCCCCCCCCACACACACACACACACACTTTTAGTGAGAGGAGAGTTCCTTTGTCTGCCAATTGCAGGGTCCGCTGAGTCTGAGGATACCCATCTTTATGACATTTTAATTTACCCTTTTAAAGCGACTGCTTTTACCATCTCCACACTGGAAAATTCGACCTGCAGATGACAATGGAAAGTATTTTCTATCCCTCCACTCTTCTCGTTTTTTAATGGCAGCTCCCTCTCTCTGTCGGTTGGCTCCAGATGCCACAGTGTTTTAAGGAGAACGAGGGGCTGTCGATCTGGAGAAAGCCTAGAGTTTGATTCTGGACGAGACGCGGCTCGCACAGCTGCTCTGCGCTCCCGCAGGGGGGAAGGCGATCATCTGCCAAAGTGCCTCCAGAGTTAGATGAACCATTTGTTTGCGAGCGAACTGAAGAGTTTATGTCATGGGTTGTAAACATTTATTGCTGTTTTCTTTCTGCCCCTATTTGCATTATGGTTCAATGCACCACCTGGAGGTTTGAAGATAAACGTAGTGCTGGTCCCACTTCTTTTTTCTTCCTATCAGAGGGGACTAACTGAACCAGGCTGGGTGGGGGGAGCTGCAAACTGGTTAATTACAGCAGATATTAGAGTTTACAACCCCAGCTTTAAGCCTGTAATTTCATTTGGATTACCAAATGGAGGGTTTTGACCACTTTTTTATGGCACGAGAAGAATGTAGGGTGTTTACATTTTTGAAATGGGAAGCAAAAACATAAACTAAGATCATTCTTATCTGCATTAAAAGTTGAAGAGTTACAAATAGTTAATGTAGCAATACTGCAGGGTGAGTCAAAAATCTCAGAACACCTGTTTATTTCAGAAACAAATGAGAAAATGAAATATCTGAATACCCCAGCAAGTAATGGGTGAGAGGACTTATTCTTTTTGGCTTTGTCCAGAACATTATCTTGAAAGCTGCTATATTGGATAAATGTCAAATTTTCCCAATGGGAAGGTGGTAATCTATAGCAGAGAAGACCAGAATTATCTCAGAAATTGATTTACCGCAGTCAGATTTGCAAATATCTCTTGACAACAACTGAGGACGTGACCGTTACTTGATGTGTTCAATATGCTGTCTTCTCATCTTTGATTCAATGCTTTCAAGATGGTGGCCATGTTCTGGTCCCCTCACCCATTACTTAGCTCTGTGCTAATTTTCTCTTTCATTTCTGGGGAAACAAAAGGGTGTCCTGAGTCTTTTGACTCCCCCTGTACCAGGCATCAGCTTTAAATATCAGTGATTACTTTCATCTCAAGCAGGTCTAGAACAGAATACATTCAGGACCTCTTTAAACCGGGGTGGATTTTTTTTCAAACCGAACAGAAACAGTTTAAAATGAAAGACGTTGTTTATTTTTGTTCTATTAAAATGAACAACATGCGCATACTAGCCCACAGAAACTATCAAATGTATCTCCTGGATTGAGTCAATGTGCTGTAGGAAATAATACTTACTGTAATATGACTTTTCTTGGAGCTACGCCAGCTAAATGAAGCTTTATGGTAACTATAAAGAGCTTGAGGAGTTTCACTTTGTTTCCAGTTTTTCACTGTGTGTCAACTCCTCCACTGGTATCATGTGGTGTTTTTTAATCTTGATGTCTTGGATCATCTGTAGTATTCTGGTAGGCCCTGTTTGACTAGAACTCTTCTAGTTGATGGTTTGGAGTTGATGCCAAATCTCAAACAATTCATTCATTTTGAACAAAAAAAAATGTTTTTATGCGAGACAAAAAAATCTGTTAAATATAAATTCTCTGCATGTTCAGAGTCTAATAAAACTGTTTTAGTGATTATGTTTATGATGCTTGTAAGTATTAGATTTTTTTCTGCAGTTCTCTTGTATATATTCTAAATGACCATAATTAGACTTTTCTTTTTGTTTATAGAACTTATAGTCTATAATTGGCTGTTTTAGTGTATTTTAGTTCTTTTCTTTTTCATGTTTAAATGTCTTAGCCTGAACACATCATTTATCAGCTTGTATTTAAAGCTGTTTTCATGTATACAGATAATTATTCATGAATTGTATGTAAAAAATGGTGGTAAAAAAAAATACCTGTTTTGATTAACAGCATCCTTTTATGCACATTTCAAAGTATTTTTGGGGGGATTTAGTTTTACAACAAATTCTGCTTCTGATGAAGTAAACAAAACATTCCAATAGGGCTGCACAATATATCGAAAATTTATTGTCATCGCAATATGCATATCGCAACAACTGCATAAACTGCTATAAATGTTGACTCAAAAGTTTGCATTTATGCATTTTGTCATTCAGATGGAAGCTTGAAGTATTTCATCAATTTAATGGATCCCTTCATGTATTTGGTCAATTGGATAGGTCTCTTCATACTTTAAAAAAAAATCAGGCTGGAATGGAAATGATTAACTTTTTTTAGGTTGTTTTTTTGGCTTTGAACCCAGAGCAGAAAGATATAAACATTACATATGTATTTGTTCATTTATCGCAAGTCATATCGTCATCACAATATCAAGCAGTGTTATCGCACATCGCAGGTTTTCCTAATATCGTGCAGCCCTACATTCCAATATACAATTACCATATGGTTTACTCTAAAGATCTCTTTTAAATTTTTAATTTAATTTTTTTGTTATATCAAACTGGGTTATGTTATGTTGTTTTCTTCCTTAAAGTTTTGTTTCCAGTAAGAAACTGCCTGAAGCAAGACTATGATTTTATCTTTAGATGATAAATTGAGCCATTTTTTAAAAATATCTACATTTTCATCAGATTTAGGATCATTAGAAAATTGTCATTTTGAGTTGCCTGTATAA
Organism: Anablepsoides cearensis; assembly: GCA_032275365.1. Lineage (NCBI taxonomy): Eukaryota > Metazoa > Chordata > Actinopteri > Cyprinodontiformes > Rivulidae > Anablepsoides > Anablepsoides cearensis. Next base: position 14,197,742 of record JAUBOC010000043.1, read on the forward strand.
GGTTATAGTGTGTTGTATAATAAGCACAAAAACTTGCACCAGGAGAAAAAAAACTCTATTTTCAGCAGGAAGGAAGATAAAAACTGAGCGTATTTTGTATTTGCTTGTTCTGCGGACATCAGGACACACTCTGTTCCTTCTGGTCCTGTAAACATTAGCTGATAAGAATCTGTCGTCTCGTCTGTATTCAGATGCGAAGGAGAGATCGGCCAAGAGATTCTCGGCGGACGGCGTCTTCAATTACACGTCCCTGCTGCTCAGCCAGGAGGACGACATGCTGTACGTCGGAGCCAGGGAGGCGCTGTTCGCCCTCAGCCTCTCGGACATCAGCAAGACCAAGCTGCGGAGGAATGTCAGTACGACCTGCGGTTAGGGTTTTAGCTGTTGATGAACCCAGCAGGAGTGGTTTGTGTTTCACATGATTTACTTGTTTTTTTTTTTCCTCTAACCTCATCTCAGCTGACGTGGGGCACTCCTGCTGGAAAGCGAGAAGAGTGCAGCTTTAAAGGGAAAAACCTCAAGGTGAGAGCTTCAGGAAATCATCCAGAAAGTGTTTATTTTATTTTATTTTTTTTTTGTTTTTTTTCCCCCTCTCCTCTGCTCCCAGCCTCTCATCCAACCTGAGAGACAATAAAAGGAGCATCGAGCTCTGTGCTGACAAACCTTCTCCACCGGTTACAAATAGACTCATCAGGTCTGCCGGCTCTCCGGGGAGTTTCTCCCTCAGTCTGTCTGTTACCTTGTTGTCATGCCAGCTGCTCTATCCCTGGGCGACAGGCCTCGGTAATCCGCGCTGCTACACTGTAAAACCGCGTGTCAGAGAAGAAGCTCTCCGGGGCAACTGCTGAGAAACCGTGGGAGGTTTTTTTTTTTTCCCCGACACTGCTGGTGCAAAAACAGACAACTTTTTTTTTTTTTTTTACAGTTTCTATCAGTCTGTGAAGCGTTTGCATTTCCTGCTCTGCAAAGGTTTACGTCTGATTATAAGTTTCAAGAATTAAAAGGTTTTTATGATTTTTTGTTTGTTCCCATTCAGACCGACTGTTTCAATTACATCAAAATTCTCCTGCGGCTGAATAACACTCATCTGTATGTGTGTGGGACCTACGCCTTCAGTCCTGTCTGCGCCTACATAGTAAGTAACAAACACTCAGTTTAAGCAGTTTTCTCTTTTAAATAAAACAAGAACTAAAAGATGTTCTTAATCCTTTGTGTCTGTATTGGTGGTTGGTGTCAAAGCAACAAGTTGAGCCGCAGATCTGTTTAAATCTAGCAGACCAGTTCATCTGAAGCTTTGGTTTCTATCAGCAGAGCTGGTATTAAATCTACTGAAAAAGCAGGGAGAATAAACTCTCCCTCCCTCCTCTGACGTCAGAGTTGAAGGAAAACATGGGACGTCTCAGATTTAAGAGGACTTGGCAGGACGTTAGGCCCTGAACCGGGATTCCAAGCGAGCCTGAGCTCCGGTCTACACGATCGACGCGATCAGCAACTCTGCGCCCGAGAGTTCGCTCCAACCAGACAAACATAAATACATTATTACCATGGATTAATGTTTTGTTTGTTAAAGCTCCTCTAAAAACAGAGGCTTTACGAGCAGCAGGGTAACAGAACACCGAGGCCCTGAACATACTCCAAACAACTGAAATGACGGACATGAATTAAAACAAACTGAGTCCGACAGCATCTAATGAAGAAACATGAGAGGCACTGAAACCACTTCATATTATCCAGGCTGATTCCATTACTGACCACAGGAAACAAGTTATCACTATGGCTGGAAAACTGCCCACAAGTTGTTGTTTTTCTGTTCCTGTTCGATTGATTGATAAAAGTATCATATATCGTTTAAAACAGCGGATGATAATGTTTACTGTTTGCTTTTTAGTAAAATGCTTCATGAAAACCACAGTTTAAACTCTGCAAACAGCAAAAACTTGATTCATTTTACAGATACTGAGCTTGAATCTGGTGTGGTAGTAGCTGAGAGTCATCCCAGCACACACCCTGTCAATGTAAAGTCAAAAAATAAACAGATCTAACTTTTATCATGCCAGGAAACAGGCGATATTTAGTCCCTCAAGGAGTTCTGGTTTCATTAAATCTATTTTTTTCAATGAATTTTCTGCTGTGCAGATTAGTTTTCTTGCATGACCCAACTTGTGTCAACCTTCACAATGTTTTCATTGTCTCAAAAGAGAAAAAACAAAACAAAAAAGAAAGATGTTTTTCACTGACAGCCTTCTGAAAAAGGCCACACTTCTTCAGTGTCTTTTTACTTGTGCACCTAAAGCATTTTGTCGTAGTTTGGATCCCATCAGTACTGTGTGACTACAAATCATAAAATATATTCATTTATTTATGAGGCATTTTTTTGTTAAATATTCAAAACACATGAAATTAGGATGAGTTTTGTTATTACTTAATAACAAACTTAAATGTCAAACATATTCTTTCTACATTCTGAAAGGTAGATTTACAGATTTTTTTTCTTCTTTCACTCTCACTGACTTTTAATTGTTTCTCTTTAGAAGATGTTTCACAAAATTCACAACAAAATCTGCATGTTTTATGGCAGCATGTATGATGGAAGTAATGCAGCTTTCCTCCATGTTTTACCAGTGGCTGCAGCTCAGTGAGGTCTGTTTCTGTTCCCAACAATATTTTGAGAGAAACAACCGTCATCTAGTTTAAATGTACAATGACTCTGCAGTCAGTTGGAGCTGCAGAACAGTCTGTTCAAAATGACCAAACGATGATGTAACGCATTCACTAAAAGTAGAACTTCAGTTGTTTGTCCTCTTTTTCTCCTCAGAACACGCCAACGTTCTCCTTGGAAAGAGACGAAGCGGGCGAGGTGGTGATGGAGGACGGGCGCAGCCGCTGTCCTTTTAACCCAGAATACAAGTCCACTGCCATCATCGTGGGTACGTAACGACACACAGTTATGAAAGGGTTGTTTGTTTGTGTCTGACCTTAGATGTTGGTTTTATTTGCAGATGGAGAGCTGTACACCGGTACTGTCAGTAACTTCCAGGGGAACGAGCCGGTCATTTACAAAAGTCTGGGCCAGGGAACGGCTCTGAAAACAGAGAACTCTTTAAAGTGGCTGCAAGGTAAACACTGTGTTTTTACCTATCTTCCATTATGTAACGACCGCGGCAGATAAGCTCTGACCAAGTGGCTGTCATTAGTGAGGAGATACGCTCAGACCCGGAGCAGAGACAAGCCCTCGCAGATTGCAGGAACTCTGTTCTATCGGCAGCCACACATGACAAACCGCTCGCTCGCCAGTGTAAGCTGCACAATTAGGACGGCTCTTGTCTTTTGATCTCCTGGTAATTCATGCAGAGTGGTCCTGATGAGACATCTGAGTGCAATTATAAAGAGAATCCTGTTTCCTCCAGTTTCTCAGGATTATGTAACACGGCTATCAGACTTCACTCCAGGTTTACAACAAAGAAAATAAAACCTGCTGTTTGTCAACGACAGCCTGACCTGAAGTGTCGAATGTTTGTTAGCAACAGGCGCTAACCCTACGAAGCCGTGATGTAATGCAAGCAGTTTGTGGTTCAGCATCGTCTTGCTGAAATGTGCAAAACCTTCTCTGAAAAACATGTCGTCTGGAATTGGAGCATTATGTTCTTTTAAAACCTGTACATTCTTGTCTGCCTTTCCAGATGTGTAAGCTGCCTTAGCCACTAATGCACCCCTATACTATCAGAGAGGCAGGGTTTTGAATTGTGCCGTAACAACAGGCCAGATGGTCCCTCTCTTCTTTGGTGCGCCGTAATGGCATTCATGGTCACAAAGAAAAGTCAAATAAGCTTGATCCCATCCATGTTTCTGGATGGTTTCGCTAATCAGCTAACACGCCAACACGCTAATCATGGAAAATATTTTTCCGTCCCACCAGTCTTCAGCTCCAAAGAGACAAAGATGTGCGATGCAGACTGAGTAACACCTGTCTTAGCGGTTAGCGATTAGCAATTTTTACATGTTTAGCGTTAGCAAAGCTATATTTAGAGTTGGCAGATTGTAAATTAGTGAAGCTAACTTTTTGGTTAGCCATTCCCACCACTGATGATAGAGCTTTGACCAGTATTTGTGGATAGTAGTAAATTTGGGTCATAGATAAAAATTTGTGGAGGTCTTGAGCAGCAATGTTCAGAACATAAACAAACCTAAACCTATTGCAAATTTCAGCCTTGTTCTCTGAAGCCTGTGAGTTATTCAGGTTCTTAATAAGATTTTTTGTTAAAGTTATGACCTGTAGATGTTGGGAGTTAAAAGGTCCTAAATTTTTTTGTGAAAGAACATTAATCTGAAATGGTTCCACTATATTCAGATAGTTTAGTGCAGACTGGTCAACCTCCTCCTGTTCTCAGTCCTTCAGCCGCTCATGTTCTCTTCATGTTCCGTTCTGGACAGATCCTGTCTTTGTTGGGACGACGTACATCGAGGAGAGTCAGCCGACGGGGAATCCCGTGGGCGACGACGACAAGATTTACTTCTTCTTCAGCGAGGCCGGGAAAGAGATCGACTTCTTCGACAACACCATCGTGTCGAGGATTGCCCGCGTGTGTAAGGTAAGACGGGTGAAGGCGAGGAGACTTACTGCCGCTGCTCAGAGTGGCCTCGTGTCAGAGCAGAACGTCTAAACCTCACGACACGCCCGTGCGGATGTGTTTGGCTGTACAAACATGTTTTCAGCCCATTTGGTTTAAACTCGCTTTTCTCCTCCTCCCTCCCCTCCCGTTTCCCCGCAATGTCATCTTCCCCTCTGCTTCCATCTCCCTCACAATGTCAGCTGCACTCGTCCGTCCCACCAGCTCCTCGCCTTCCTCCAGCAGCCCTTTGAGCTTTGCAGCCGTTATTAGTATTCAAGGGTGCTTCACAGCAAAATGAAATACTTTTCCTCCCTGCTTTACAGCCTCTTTTCCTCCTTTCTTTTCTTTTTCTGCATACAAACTGAAGATGTCACTGACCATTTAAACTATTGGAGCCGTTCCTCCTCCTCAGTTCTTTAAGAATTTCATCCTCCATTTTAATTATTATTTTTTGTTTCCACCTGCCACCGGGGCAATTAAAACAGCTCTGGAGCTGTATGATGAACACATGCACTCAGCATCGCCTCCTGACTGATGCGTTTTGTTCAAGCAGGCAGTAATGTGAGTAATCGCGGGGACAGCATGTAATCTCCAGTGACAGCTTAATGACTCGGTCCTGCGAGGCTCCGGCGCTCCGGTGCGCCGGCGCTCCGGCGCTGCGACTCCTCTTGCAGCCGGCGGAGCACCTCCTGGGTTCTATATATGGAAATGGTTGACGGCGAGGTCCGACTCGCTGCAGAACTGTGAGACAGAGGGAGAAGAAGAATGTCTTTCTCTGTAAAGCATATTTTATTTCACCGGTATGCTGCAGACTGACGTCCTTTCAGACAGTTTCACAGCACTGCACTGGTGCTGCCACTGGTTTCTGCTTTTATTCTATCAGGTGAACGCTGGTAAAATAAATAGTACGGTGAATTCATGCTAAAGGGTTTTTAAATCAGATTTTTCCTCCTTTGAGCTGCTTTTATTTGCGAAATGTGAGGATTATCGGTGAAATTCCTAACAAACGCTCGGAGCTTGCCCACCGATCAGCTGCTTTTTGCCTCTCCTCATGTGGTGTTCCTGCAGAGCGTTCAGCAGAACTGAGAGCGGGGTTACGTAAAACTGAGGTATGAAGGCCCCCGTGCTGTTAACAGGCTCCATATCTCACACTCCTCTGCAAACTGACAGAACTCCTGCACTCCCACCTCCTCTCTGTGCATCGGGCCGAGTCAGAACGCTGGAATGTTTCTATCAGAAACACGTCGAGAGCGTCGCTCGTCTGAGAGAGAAGACGTGCGTCTCCTCCGATAACATAAACAAAGACATGCTTTTCATTTTCTTATGCTGTTCTAACTTCTGTTTCACTCAAGGTTTGAAAAAAGTTACTTTGCTTCCTAGATGTTTTCTTCCTCCCTCCTTTCCTATCAGTCCCTCCTCCTCCTCTTCCTCCTCCTCCTCCTCCTCCTCCTCCTCCTCCTCGTCCTCCTCCTCCTCCTCCTCCTCCTCGTGTTTATTCAGGTGGGTTCACTAAAGGGAGAGCAGGCAGATTAAGAAAACTGTGCAGCAGCGTTTTCTTACCTCACCTTCATTTATACCAGAAGCAAAATATAAGCTAAAGTAATTAGCATCTCCACAGAAAATATAGTGTGAACACAGATGGCTGAATGACAGCTGAAGCTAACATAGTAAAAGCTAAAAGTAGCTGAATGATAGATGCCAAAGTTAGCAAAGAAAAAAGCCACAACCAGCAGAGGAGTAGCTGAGATACTTAATTTAGTAAAACAGTAGCTAAAAGTTAGAATTGGCAAAACAGTAGCTCAAAGCTAAGATTAACAAAACGGTAGCTAAAATGTAAACAATAAAATAACTGAAAAAAATTTGCAAAACATTAGCTTAAAGCTAAAATCGGCTTAAATCTTAGTTAGCAAAAACTGTGACAGAAGGTACAATTGGCAACAGTAGTTGAAACAAAAATTAGCTAAGCATTAGCTAAAGGCTTAAATTAGCATTGGTTTAAAGCTGAAATTAGCTAAATTGTAGCCAAAATCTTTAACTAGCCAAATGGTAGCAACTAGAGATGCACCGATATGAAAATTTCAGCCGATATCGAAATCCGATGTAATTATTGCTGTTATGGCCGATAACCGATATTTACCGATATAACACAAATACGCACAAACACACTTGGGTCTTTTCTTGACACTGTAAAATACATGACCAGATACATGACATGGCTCCCTGCTTCAGTTATTCCTGGTTGTGCAGCGTAAATATCACTATCATGATCAAACAAATCCTGCTTAACCAATCATCTCCCCTCCTAAAACAGAAACACAAAGCTAAAAAGTGGGAAATCAATATCGGACGTTAATATCGGCCCATTTTAAAATATCTGACCAATAACGATATTCTAAAAAATGACCAATATCGGCCGATACCGATATCAAAACCGATATATCGTGCATCCCTAGTAGCAACGAGCTAAAAATAAAGCAAATGTGCTAAGCGTTTTTAAGGATTTGAATAGTTCCTTATGCATTTGATAAGAAATAAAACTTAAAAATAAAACTAAATAATTCATAAAGTGCTGAAACAGCATAAACCTAGCTGTAATGTCCTGAACGAGCTGAATGTTTTTGATATCTAAATAGCCGAAATTGAAAGTCTGCTGAAGAAGTTTATCTAAAAACCTATAAACAGGAAAGAGTCGAACACAATAAACAATAAATTTAAAGTTGATTAAAACCAGCTGCAGCTGCGTTGGCCAGCAAAGAGAAGTGTTGCTGTGTTGGAGGGGAGTGGCTGAAATGACCCGACGCTCCGCGGAGCGCAGCAGCAACAACAGAGGACAGCAGGAATGTGGACGTCTCATTACGTGGACAGGTTCAGTAATAGGCTGGAGGGCCCTGCATCAGTCCCACAGCTCACTGCGGAGCCGTGTGTGTGTGTGTGTGTGTGTCGGCACACAGGAGGGAGGCAGTAATAGGTTAACACTTTATTATCTCCTCCTCCTCCGAGGCTCGCTCCTCAGGCTGTCGAGGAGCGGCTCAGAGTTTGGAGGAGGCGGTTTAGAGGCAGCGACCACTTGTTTTGCTCGTCCTCCTCCCTGACATTTCAGGGGAGGGTCTTTCTGGCATCTGTTTACAAGCTCTCTGATAAGCCCAGAAAAATGTTTTGTGTCGACCTAAAAGGGAGCAAAGGGAGAGGGAAGGCCTGGACTAATTATCCCTTCCAAAGGTTTAAATAATAACCAGCTGTTTTTTAATGTTCTGTCCTTCAAAGAGCAGCCAGGGTTTGACATTAAGGCATGTTTGGATTGTGAAACAATAACTTACATTTCATAATATCTGTTGTATTCAATGATTTCAACACAAAACTATCCATGGTTGTTTGTTTGTTTATTTTATTCCCAAATGGTCACAAACAAATGTTTCATTGTTTGAGCTGAACAGTAAAAATGAACTTAATATAACTGATAAGTTTAACACAACATGCCTAACAAGAGTCAAATGACTCATTTGTTTTGGTAGTTTGGGATTTTAAAAGCTAAACTTCAAACTATTGATACTAACAACTTACAAACTATCAAAAAGAACTGACAAAATCCGCGTTTTTTTTTTTATTTCATTGTGCTGGAAGTTAAATATGAACGTCTGCTGCTTCAGCGCATTTTCAGCTGATTTGGAAACATCCTCCCTAACCACCGCAGCTGCAGCGTCTCCCACTAATCAGAGATTTTATTCATATCAGAGTTGAACTCCCAGCTTTGCTCACACGAGCCTCACTCCTCCTGACCTCCGTCCTCGTCTCTTGTCTCTGCTCGCTCCCGTCCAGCCTGTCGAAGCGAGCAGAGCTTACGCCCTCCCTGCTCCCCCCCTCGGCTCGCGTAGAGATTAATAACCGTAGCTGAAAATCTTCTCTGGGTTTTTGCTTTCAGGGTGACAAAGGAGGTGAGCGAGTGCTGCAGAAGAAGTGGACGACCTTCCTGAAGGCTCAGCTGCTGTGCTCCCTCCCGGACGACGGCTTCCCCTTCAACATCATCCAGGACATGTTCGTCCTGAAGCCCACCGGGGACAGCTGGGAGAGCACCGTCTTCTACGGCGTCTTCACTTCGCAGTGGTGAGACACAAAGACTGGGGGCGGGTCAGACCGGCCTGGGCTCGGTCACGTGACGTCACACACCTGCTCCTGTCTGTCTTGCAGGTACAAAGGAGCGTCGGGCAGCTCGGCGGTGTGCGCCTTCAGCATGGCGCAGGTGGAGGCAGCCTTTAACGGCCGCTACCGGGAGGTGAACAGAGAGACCCAACAGTGGTACACCTACAACCATCCAGTACCAGAACCACGACCCGGAGCGGTGAGTCCTGACGACAAACATCATGGTTCAGATCAGAAAACGAGTTTTCTTCCACTTCAATATGATTTTTAAAGAATCAAAAATGTTTGCTTTACTGGAAACAAGAAGGGATCGCTCTGATCTTTTTAAGGGGGTTCTGTGGAAAAGATGTGCGCAATTAGAGCTGGGCGGTATGACCCAAATTTTTTTTCACGGTATTTTCAACAATTACACCGGTTTCACGGTATTTGACGATATTTTTTTTCCCATCACAGCTGAGCTGATAATAAAATGTACAAACGTTGTTTATTGACTTATTTTACTGTACCTCTGTCTGTATCACTGTTTCCCTCCTCTA
>JAUBOC010000043.1:14259903-14279497 GCA_032275365.1 Anablepsoides cearensis
AAAATGTAATAAGTAGAAAGTACAGATAACTGTGTAAAAATGTAAGAAGTAGAAGTAAAAAGTAGGCTGAAAAATAAATACTCATGTAAAGTACAGATACCCAAAATGTCTACTTAAGTACAGTAAAGAAGCATTTGTACTTAGTTACCTTACAACTCTGGTAGTGGTAGTAGCAGAGCGTCATCCCCAACACGCACACCAAGCTCCAACAGATTGTTTGGGATCTTTATTCAGAACTTTATTATTAGAGATGATGGGCGATGTGCATTCTTAAATAATAGTTTTTGTTGTTTAACAGGAAGCTGCAGCCACAAATCACCAATCAACCAAGAAAGACTGAAGCACGTTTGTCAGTAACAAAGATGTCAGAAGATCAAAGTATTGCAAAAAACATTTCTGTGGTAAGTTCTTGTTTTGTTTGTCAGTAGAGACAAAAGGGACTAATCTTTGTGGAAATTGATGCTCCAGTTTGTTTTCTGTAAATCCTTTGGTTTTATTCTCGTCTCCATCTGAAGCTTAATGAAGTGAACTGAGGTTTCTAAGATTTTAAAAGAATAATTAAGTTGTTCAAATGAAAATATTTTGGGAGTAAATGTTGCGGTTTGTCTGTTTCTGGCTCCTTGGTGTTTCAGAAACGCCCCATGTCGTTGGACTCGCAGGAAAGACTGGCCATGAAGAGACAGAGACTTACAGACCAGAGGTCACAGCGTCAGTCTGTGGACAAAGGACTCGTCCACAACAAAGAAGCTCAGAGTCACGCAGCGCCGACTCTCAGCCCCAGTTTCCACTCAAACTCTGAACCTCAAAGGACACAGAACCACACCGACACCCGGTGTGGCCCCCCTGGAGGCCACGGTGGCTTTCCTCTCACGCACAAACTCCACAGCCCCTCCGACCGACCCGTTTCTGACAGCAAGGAGCCGGAGTCTAAAATAAACGTCCTCCAGCTGCCTGCCTGCGACTCTGACTGCGCTCAGAGGAACCTCGCCAACAACCAGCACCGAAAGAAGAAGTCTAAAAAGCACAAGGACAAGGAGCGCGAGAGGTTAAAAGAAGACAAGGACACTGATTGGATTAAGTCGAGTCCTGATCACAAGCAGAATCCAGATAAAGTTGACAGTAAGGTCACATTTGTTTCTTCTTTTCTGTGACTTTTTCTTCCGGGTTTGATTTGATGTGGCCTGTTTGGTTATTATTTGAGTGATATTATTACGTCATGTTTTAGTGATCACACGTCTCTCGCAGCCTTTTTGTTGTCGCATGTCAGAGCTGTTGTTCCTCTCTCCAGCTGCGGATAAAACACCGGTTTAACCACACACACAAACAGAGGACCACAGAGGCCTCGAGGTGGCTCTGAGTGTTAACCAACAGCCCAGTCTGTATTTGTGTGTTATCGTCTGGCGGCGTTCGCTCCCTCTCACCTCGCCCTCCTGAGTCCTCTCAGTCTTGTGTGGCTGACTTGACTCAACAACAGCTCCAGCGGTGGGCCGGGTCCCACGACACCAACAGGCTCTTATCCAGTCTGAGCCCAGGCGGCGTGCGGGAACACAAACTCCCACCATGTGGCTCTTGTGTGTGTGTGTGTGTGTGTGTGTGTGTGTGTGTGTGTGTGTGTGTGTGTGTGTGTATGTGTGTGTGTGTTTGTGTGGTTGGGGAAAGAAAAACACACAGCTGAATATTCAGACAGCAGCTAAGCTCTGTGCCACTGACTGCACTGACTCAGCTCAACTTAATTTTTCTCTTTAATCTCGTGTGCTTGCTCCAGATCCTGACATCCCAACTGCTGTGGCCTCTGAGGAGAAGCCGCATTACGTGCTGTAAGTGTAAACACCATGTAAAGTAGCTAATCTTTGTAGTGCCTCTGCTTTAAATCCATAACATTTACTGTGGGCGTGAGCATTGTGGCTTTGTGCTGCCATCTTGTGTCTGACTATAATAGTGCACAAAAAGAAAAATCAGTTTGTTAATGTCTATCTAATCCCAGGTTACATAATCCCCGACTGTGTGTCTTTGCAGAGCGTACAGCAGCATAACGAGTTTGGATCAACGTCAGCGGTACCAGGAGGATTTCTGTGCCGAGTACGATGAGTACAAGGACCTCCATTCGAGAATTGCTGCCATAACTCACATATTTGTTCAACTGGGGTCAAAGATCAAGAGTCTGTCTCCAGGAACGCGAGAACACAAGGTAATGTATCTGAAAATCACTCAAATATGGAGTTCAGGGCGATGATTTTTGTTTTAATTTTGCTGATTTTTGCTTTGTTCCCTTTAGTTAATGGAAGACCAAATACTTGAAAAGTACAAGAAGTATCGAAAGGTAACAGTGAAGTTGTCAAAAATTATTTTTTCCTCATTCATTTTAGACAAATACATTTATAAACAAGCGCTGAAAGCAATAATTCAGATGTTTTTGGAGCACTATGGAAAAGTTATGAGCAATCAGTATCTTACCTGTTGTAGATGACTGTTTGAACACCCTCAGTTCTGAGGAAAAAATGCTGCCGACTTGAAACAACTCGCCGTGTCCAAACTGGAAATATTTTACTGACAAAGCGTCTCTTCTCTCCGCAGAAGTTTCCGAGCTACAGGGAGGAAAAGAAACGCTGCGAGTATCTTCATGGAAAACTGTCGTACATTAAACAGCTCATCCTGGACTATGATCTCTCTAAAACCTCCTCGTAGCGTTTTCCTTCCAGATCTTTATCTGAAACTGTCCACTTTAGATACAAGAACAAAGTTTTTACCTGGAGGACTGCGTCTGTCGAGGGTTCCTGCTTGGACCGAGGAGCTCTAATGTATCAGTCATTGATTCTGATCTGAACTTCCCACTGTTCTTATTTTGTTTTTGTTTTTGGGAGATCAAAGGGAAATCGAAAAAAGTAACTTTGATAAAAGTTTAAAAATCATTTGAAAGTGTTTTGATGAAATTATATGAAAGAGTTTAACTTATTCAAATGATTTTTGATGCTTGCTAATGGACATTCCTTCAGGTTTCTTTCTTTTTTATCATCCTAAAAAGTTTTATTTAGCAGTGTAAATTAAAAAAAAAACTATTTAATTCATACAAAGATTGTGTTGTGACAAGATATTTAACCCTCTGCAGAGAACTGAACTGTCTTCACTCATTTCAGCTCAAATTTAGACCTTGTCTAAATCATCAAACATAATTTGTGCACTCCACCTGTTCCCTCTGGAGTCTCTTTTACCAACTACAACAAGCAGATAATTCAAATTCATTAAGTCAGGAAATTTGATGCAGAACAATACAAGTAATAAAAATAAAGATATTTGATCCAATAAAAGCCAATCCAGGAAGCAATGATAGGCAAATATGATCCAGTTGAACATGTAAAATGTTTTCGAACATATTCACATACATCTTTTTTCTTATGCAAATAAATTGTAGATATTGTATATCTTGTTTCCGAAAAGCACTTGAGTTTATCTAAAGTATTTATTATACCAAATTCCCCATCTTCAGTGGTGGGCACAGTTCCACTAATCTGCTAACTGCTAGTAGCTAATAGGGGGGGCTAACTTTTGGTTTAGAAGATTAGCATTTTTGCTAACCTTGGCCACCATAAGTGGATCAATTACTGTAGTTTCCACTAAATTTAGTTCTGCTAACTTTAACGTTGAAAGCAAAAACTCCCTCACACATGCAGTTTTTTACACCTGCATCATGCACCGTGTGTGCATGTAGCATCTGTAGCATGTTCTGATTCAAATGTGGACTGAAATGTTTTTATGACCTTTTAGCAAAGATTCTGACTTTCCTGTGGATAACGTGTATATTTAAATAACAGACCTTGAGTTAGCGTCAGCTTCCACTAACTTTTGTTACCTGTTTAGTGGTTTAGCATTTGCAAAGCTAATTTCTGACGTAGCGGGTTGGTGGTTACCGAAGCTAACTTTTCGGTTAGCTGTGCCCACCACTGCCCCTCTTGTTAGTAACTACATGGACCAAAATGCTTAAATATTTTTAATTAGCAGCACATTTACTTGAAAGTATTTGGAACTGGAAGAAAAAAGTGTAAAATTTTCCTTTTAATTACTGATGTATTTATTTTGAATCAACCTTCTCGTCCGTCCTCTGACATTGGACTTGTCTGCTTGTAGCATCTGGTCTTCTATCAAAGTGTTTATTAGGGCAAACATTGCAAGTATCATTCTGTCGCCCCTAAAGATGAGTAGATTTATATTTCAGCAGAAGGGCTAAAGAGAGAGATTATCAGAAACAAGCCCTGCACGTGTATGTGAACTGTAGCCTTCAGTTTTTAAGTAATAATCAGTGCCAGTTCTGGTTGTAGTTTATTAAAAAGTTTGTGTTTTTTACCTAATGTCATCACAAAAGCATTGATTTAAAAGGCCTTAAATTTAAACTTGTCTAGCTCAACGAATCCAACCTGCCAACATTAAGAACAGGTCATTAAATACACCATATCTGCCTTATCTGACTGGTACCTTGTTAAAAACTCTTTCAGTTAACGGCTCCAGTGGCTTTTTGTGTTTATAAATAATATTTAGTTCACTCTTCGATTGTTACATTAAGGTAACTTGCTAACTGGTTGCTTTTATAATCCCTCTGGTACTTTTTAAACATTGCTGAGGTTCATATTTAAGTATACATCATTAGTAATACCACTGATCTGTACACTGCTGTTGGTATTCCTGTTGATGTCTTGTTTCATTTTTTATTGAATGTGGAAAAGTCTGTGCCCTCAGTGGTTTCTGCTATAAAAAAGGCCATTTTTATTAAAATATTTATTTTTGGAAAATGAGGGGTAATTATGAAATCCAATATCAGCTCGTGACTTTGACAGCTAGATCTTTTTAATCATCACTGAATTTGAAGTTTAACCTGCTTCGTAAATGGATTTCATTTATCCGTTCAAATCTTATTCCCAAGATACTATAATGAATTTATAAGATGTTTATTTTGTTTGTTGGTTTTGGATTAGAGGCCTCAGTTGGAGGAATCTGAAGAGATTTACAGATGTTTACTTCCTTTTGTCGTTGTAAAAAGTTTACAATAATAAAGACACCAAGGAGATCTTTACTCTGTTTATGGATTTTTTTTTAATTTCTTTAGCAGATTATACAAATTACATGTTTGCATTCTGCCAGTTTACTTTTGCAGCTTTCCTCAAATATTAAGAATATTTAAAAGATTTTTAAAACAAAATTTAGAATTTTATTTAACACTAGTGGCTCTTCCCTAATTTGTCCATTTATTTTAACCCAAATCTTATTTTATGAAAATAAATCCAAGGTAGAAATTTTGGTATTGTAGTCTATTCTAGAAACTGTTAGATAAAGTTAGAAACATTTTATTTTGTTTGGTCCACATCCAGATGAGAAATTCTGGAAGCATATTTTCACCACTAAAAAGAAAAATTTGATGTTCAAACTGTATTTCATGATAAGTTCTAATTATAAATGTTAGTCGTATTTTAAAAATACAAAATCATAATTAGGACCAGATAATAAATATTTTGTATTTTATTATTGTGATGTTATACTGAAATTGACTAAATATTGACATTATATTGCAATATCAAAGCTTTAAAAGTTGTAAATGTGAATTTATATATCATTATTGTGACTTTATCATAACTTTGAAACCCATTATTATGACTTGTCAACAAGTGGTTTTTGTATTTTTTGTAGTGAAAATTGGCTTACGTACATAAATAGTATGCTTTAAATAATATACTTTACTTTGATAATTTTGGAACTGATTAATAAGCAAAATACAAAATAAATAAATCAGAAGTAAGAGCCAACTACTGTAGATTAACAGATAGATGGATTGTCATTTTCATTTTAGTCATTTTTCAGTCTTGTTTCAGTGATTTATCAAAAACTTCTCAGCTATTGTAGCATTAGCATAAATAGCTGCACATGCGCAGTCAGAACGCATGTGAGTCTCTGTTGTCATGGCGACCGTCTGACTTCCTGAAGCTAGTGGTTTTGCTCAGAATTCGACGTAAATTTTCTCCAGGTAAAGTAAGATTACTGTAGATGTTTTCAGCAATAAACCTGATGTACCCGAGATTGTTGAGTCCAACTGAACTAAGACCGATATTTGTAGTAGAATCTGTCATTTTTTTTGAACGATTTATTTTCAATATTCAGTCGAGTCATAACAGTGAAATCTGGGCCAAAAAATTGAGCTCACAAAGCTAATGTAACAAACATTTATCTTAAAGATGCTATGAGAAATCTAATCTGTGATTTTAAATGAAAGTTTAACACGAATCAGTTTAGAGCAAATACATTGGGTAATAGCGTAAATCTACCAGTATGCTTCGCGCATGCGCATTGTCACCATTTTAATGCACAGCAGTGGTTCCAACCTTTTTAGACTTGTACCCCCCTGAGCCATATCATACCACTAGTTCCCCTTCAGTCAAACGTAATGATGTTTTTTCCAAAACTATAATGTACAACAGCTGATAATTAAATGAAAAATATTTATTTAACCCCCTAGAACGTTTAATTCTCAGGCATTTAATTTTTTCCAACTCAAATTAAACATAAATGTAAATATGTTGCCTTGAAAGTGAAAATTAAAAAAAATAAACCAGGTAATGGTAGGTGCAGAAAACAGCAGCATCCAAAATACATCAAATACCCCAAATGAGCAAATTACGTGAGATTCTGCATTTTATACAGGATTACATTTTGTGTTAATTTCGTGATAATTTCATTGTGCTCCGTACAATGACAAAATCTTATCTTATCTTATCTTATCTTATCTTATCTTATCTTATCTTATAAGCTCAGATAACAAGGTGCTAAACCATTAGACATTGAAAAACTAAATCTTAAAACAATTCTAAAAGAAACAGGCAACCAGTGAAGAGAATACAAGATAGGACTTATGTGTTCATGGCGTCTTGTCCCTGTTAATAAACGGGCAGCTGACATTTATCATAAAAGTTGTGAATGAATATAAGCCACATGGGCATGTTAACAAAATGACACCTAAGTGTTTTTATGTCTACTTTTGTGATTTATTATCTCCCAAGATGACTTTGTATAAAATTAACAAATTACTTTTGCCATTGCATACTTTTAAGGGGGAGACTGAAAATGACAGCAGTGAACTCCAAAGAAACACCTCTAATGGAGCTGTCTGGTGTGGCTCAGGTAACACAGACTGTATGAGCAAGAAATCAACTGCAGTAATTTTACAAATTAAACACAGGAGGCTTTACAGGCTCATATATTAATCACTTTAGTTTTTATGCCATTAAAGATAATAGATCATTTGACATCTTGAACGTAAACTGTTTTGTTCCCCTCAACAGCTCCCAGTAAACACAAACTGCCTGGCGTGTTCAGAGGACGGCAGGTACCTCATTCTGGGTCACTCCCAGGGCCTGTCTGTGTGGTGCGCTTCGTCTTTCACCCGTGTAGCCGAGAGGCTGCAAGACAGGCTGGAAATAACGCTTATTCAGATGACCAGGATGGCTGAGAGGACATACCTGCTCGGCACTGTTGATGATATGGGTATGTAGCACGCCTCTGATCAGCTCCCAGAATCATCTGAAGACTTTTACCCCTTTTACTTCTGAATAAACCAGGTCAGATGTTGATGGAGAAGTCCATCACAGAGACACAAACAACCATTGACTCTCTCACTCACACTGAGGGACAATTTAGAGTTACCAATCAGCCTAACAGTCATGTTTTTGGTCTGCATGCACAGAGCAACTCTACCCAAACAGCTCTACCAGCTGAGCCGCCCTAGAGACAAGTTCTGAAATGAAACAGCTGTTCTAACGTGGTCATCCTCTCTTTCAGGTGTTGCCAGAGTGTTTGCACTTTATTCAAATGACATCCACCTTCTCAGCGTCATCAACGTTATGGTGAGCAGTTTTTTTTTATCTTTGGTGTTTTGTCTTATAAACGAATTCAGTCTAGAAAGAAAATAAAAGGAAATAACAAATCATTTCCCCAACAGAAAGACGTCAACAAACGAAGCGTTTGTTTGACGTTTGAGCTGTACGAGGGGGGGCGTTACGCAGCTGCATCGTTCAGCTGTGAGTACAGAACATTTTTAGGTTTTGAAGAGTTTTTTTTAACATTCAGATGCTGAAATAAACTCTGTGTTTTGTTAGGCAGCAGTGCTGCGTGGCTCAAGGTCCTTCAGTTTCCTTTAGCAGCGTGGCTGAAAGAGTTGGAGACGGCAGCATCACCAAAACAGGTAAAACTGTAATTTAATAAAACTTTGGCTGTGTATCAGGCGTCCTGTAAACGTAACTCATTCAAATCAAAAGGTTCAGCTCCTTCAGGACAGTCTGGTTAGGATTTTTAGTAGTTTAGCAATTTATTCTTTTCTGCCATTTTCTTTAAAAATGAATGGAGCTGTCTTCAACATCCATAAAACCCTTTTTGTTTATAAATCTTTATTGTAATTTTCAATTTTTGTTCTGATTCAGATTTTTTAACTTCTTTGTGATAATTTCGGTTTCAGTCATGCTAGTTTTAGCTTTTTTCAGCTCATTTCAACTGCTTTATGTACCATTTACCATTTATGCTTCTTTTAGCTTATTTAAGCTAATTTATTCCTTTTCGTGCTTCTTTCAGCTGTCTTTTGTCTTTTAGCTAATTTTTAGCTATTTCCAGCTACAGCTTTATTTCTGAATTCACCTTCCTGTGAAACTTGCTAAACAAGCTCTTTCGGCTTCTCTACTAATTTCTGCTTTTTCTGCTAATTTTTTTGAGTTAGTAATTTTAGCTATTTTAGATATTTTACAACAAATTGCAACTTTTTTGTACTTTTTTCCTGTTTTTCTTCCAATTACGTTTTCCCTCCTTTCGTTGCCTCTCTGCTAATTTAAACTTGTTTATAGTACTTTTAGCTTTTTTTTTGTTAATTTTAGCTACTTCAGCAAGTTTCAGCAAAAATCTTTCACTCCGCATTTTTGCAAGAAATTTATGCCAATTCTCGAATTTTATTTTGCCTTTGTTTCGAGCTGACAGACAGATTCACGCATGTTTTTTTTTAGCCTCAAAATGTATCTGAAGAAATGGGTGTCAAATGGTCTCCGGTGACAGTGATGCATAAAATTACCCCCTATGAGGTCCCGTCAGGTAAATGTTTCTCAACTAAATGTCATGTGCAGCATCTATGAGAGCATGTCTCACAGCACTTATTTTAAATTATATAAATGAACCGTGCGTCAGTAATCTTATGGAGTAAAAAAACAAAGTGTGTGTTCCTGCTGATCTGTAGGGAGAACAGGGCTCGGTCCTACATCGGACTACTTCACGCACTGCTTGGCTCTGGACGTCATCAGAGGCAGCAGCCATCAGAGAGGGAAGTTATCTTTCTGTGCAGATGCTGGTCAAACAAAGGAGACACGTGGAAGCTCAAGGTGAAATTAGGTTTAGGCAAATACAATCAGCATTTGACAGCTAGACTGCTTTGTTTGACTTCATTTAATTAGCCTTTATTTATACAGGTAATCTCATTGAGACACAACGTCTCGTTCTCGAGGGAGAGCGATTTCTAACAAACGTACAAGATAACAATTTAGTTACAAACAGATGCAATTACCGTTACCATGCATATATTTAAATATCAAATAAAAGCACAAAAAACTTTGCAAAGCTCTTCCTCCCTGAAATAAGTTTAAAATCCCTTACTGAAATTCTAGAAGCTGCAATAAAGAAGGCAAGATTGTCCACGATGCAGAGTGTGTATAAATATTTAACTTTACATTAGTTACATGTAATCTCTTTCAGGAGTTGTACTTCACACTTTCTCCTGCCTTGTGGATGGTTTTCTGACAGTAAAGCAGATTTTCAGTCAGGTTTGTAATGAAGGAGGTGTCTTTGGGTTGTCTTAACTAAAAAAAGTGTTTCATGTGAAAATCCTCATCATCCATTTCCACAGAAAAAACATCTGCATTCTGTTTGTTTCATGCATTCAAACTGCTGTACCAGCCAGTCTGTCATTTTGAAAGTTGTTTTTTTTCTCTCCACTCTTTAGGTTTGCCTGTTGCTGTTGCTGTGTGGTGGACTGGGAGCCATAATCTCCTCCAGTATTCACTCCAAAACACTCCAAAGAACAAACCAGGAAGGACATTAAACGTGTTCAGTCAAATGCTGCCCATAAATATATTATTAGCATAATAATAACAACACATTTTGTCATTGTTGTTTTTTTGTCTATCTGAAGCAGATATGGCACCCACACCAGATGCTCTGTGGCCAAATGCAAAGGAAATTGTTTGCTCGTCTGTCAGCAGGTGCACCCGGTACATTGGTCTTGGGCTTGAAGATGCTTTGGTGTGTATCTGGGACAGGCGAACTGGTGAGCTGGTGTCTAAAGGAAGAGCTGTTGGAGAAAAAATGGGGTCTCTGTGTGTGCATCACCAACCAAATAGCTTATTTTAGTATAAATCCCTACAAGCCAGTGGTCCTCTTCATTGTAACTGAGAGTTGGAAATAAGAGACATTGATATTTATTACTGGATTGTACATCGCCTATCAGCTCTATTGTGTACATCGATTGTGTTCATTGATTACAGCTTTGCTATGTGATTTTGGGCCTTTACAACACATCAGAGCAAGTTTTTTAATATCACACATGTGAAATGTTATTCTTTGTGCTTTTGCCTGTGAATTTTATTATGTGCTTCAGTTTATAGGAAACATTCAGTTCCTGACGTGTCAATTGTCTTTTTCTTGGGCTCTCGTGTGTACGTATGGTTCATGTTGATCCACAATCTAAGTCCCCATCTGGATTTAACTAAGGTCTATGATGTGGGGTTGCTGCAGTTGGCCAGGTTATTCCATCAATGGATTTTTTCCTCCCTGATGACACGGGTATGTTCCAAGATAACAATGCCAGGATTCATTGGGCTCTTATTGTCAAAGAGTGGTTCAAGGAGCCATTATTTTCACACATTTATTGGCTCCACAGAGTCCAGATCTTAACCCCACTGAGAATCCTTATGATGTGGTAGAGAAGGCTTTGTGCAGTGGTCAGATTCCACCATCATCAATGCAAGATCTTGGTGGTCCAACGAAATATTAGTGTGACCTTTTCTTTTTGATGACGTCTCAAACCACATGATGTCCAATCCAGTGATACATATCAATAGTAAAATATATTAACCTAATTGTTTTATCGTTTCGTCTTCCCCACAGGAGCGCCACTTAACATTGTCTCAGTGCCAGCAGAAAACAGCGCCCTCCTCAGGATGGAGGTAGAGACTAACTGGACCACTTCAGTTCACAGGCCTCAGGTTTTTACTGCAGAACCCGTTCAGGTTTTTGTGTTGTGTAAAAGTGGAGAGATTTACTCGATCGATGCCGGACAAGGGGCGGAGTCCTGCTCCGTGCAGCTCATTGAAAGGTTCTCTGAGAATTTCCATATTTGATCTTGTCTTGTCTTTATGGTAATTATGGTAAATCAAATTTATAAGGCTATAATTTTCTATATTTTTCTAGGCCCAAAGACAACAGAGATCTCCCAACTCTCATTATGTCAGTGCCTTTTCTAAGAGCCGTGGTAGGAGTATCTAAACTACTGATTTCTTTTTTTTAAACGACAAAACTGTTTATTCTAATCCGATAATTTCAGACTGTTGGGCGTTGCTGATATACCATTTTACTTGTAATAGATGCTCGTGGTTCAAAGAAATGGAAAAATGTTCCTCCAAGATGTCATCAACAAAACCACGGTGTGTTCCTTGACTCCTCCTGTTTCCCATCGAATCGCTTCTCCCCGCAGCCCTGTTTACGCGCTGAACGCCAAACAGCAAGTCCTTTTCATACGAGGTAAACAAAAGGGCCGCTCCGCTGTTTGTTTGTGTGATTGTTTACACTGTCAGGTGAAGGAGCGTAATACGTCCGCATCGTTTCCATCCTTCACCCAGGCGACCAGGACAGCAGCTGCAGTGATCCTTCAAGCACAAGCGGCCAGATTCAGCTGTTTGTCTTCAGGTTCGAGGGGTCTGAAATCATCCGGCGGTATGTTGTTTCACAGCCAGACTCCCCCCAACAACAACCAACACTCTGCTGTCATACTCTGGAGGAAACCTGCAATCTCTACCTTCAGCAGAGGTTCACGTTGTTTTGACCTCTCAGTCCGAGTGTTTTATTCTTAGGGTGGGCCAGATGATACCAAACTGTTCATATTTGGATGTTTTGTGTGTTTTTCTTTAAAGACTGCTGTCTGTGGATGAGAGGAAGAAAACCTTAGAACAAACATGGGAGAGGCTACAGGAAACTGCAGCGACGACGCAATAAAAACCGCAAGGCCACGAGCATCTGAACTGAGAGAAATGACAGAATATATTGATTTAACTGGTTTTAGTATCTTTTAGAGAAACAAATCTGATTCAAATTCATTATTTTTTCCAGGTATTATAGTTGAAAGCGGTGCAGACCAGTAAGTGTTTAAACAGGAAACTGCTGCTGTTATTGAATTTAAATTTGTAATATCAGGTTCATCTCCACCTCGCCATCAGATTGTGCTGCAGCGTCTCGGAGGAATATTAACAGACGCAGGTTTTAATATGCACCTGAAAGCCTCATTTGAATTTATAATAAAGGTTCATTAAGCTCTACAGAGAGCTGCTGCCAAAGGCTCCTTTATCATTACAATGATTTGAGGATGTTATTCAGAGCAGTGTTTACTGTCAGCTTCATTATTATTTAGCTTCCACTGAAGCCAATCATAAGCTGTTTGAACTGGGAGCTGATTTTGTTAGAAACAAACAGATGAATTTATTAAAGTGATAAATGCATTTCAATAACACACATCAACAATTTTCCTATTTCCTGTTGCTAAGGAATAAAGGATGGGAGCTCAGGTGGTTTTTCAGTGTATCTGATTAGTTGGCTCGTCTCAAAAAGCTGGTCCATCAGTTGTTCAGTTAAAGTAATATTTCTGTGGGCTGCAGCTGCTGGCGACTGCTCGATGAACGTCATTCGTTAGAGTCTCCAGATCGACCCGCAGCGTTCTGTTTGCGGTGTTTCTCAGTTTGTGAGGTTAGGGTTAGCCTCACAAACTTGTTGATTCGTGTTTGAACGTGTTAAAAAAATTTGTGTAATTTTATTTTTTCTCAAAAAATGTGCCGTCATTGTGAGTGTCTTCACCAAGTGTTGATACTAAATAATATGAAGGTTGGTTCAAATCTGCCTGACCTCATTTAGCAGATTCAATCATAAACTAGGAAGTGGCTGCCAAGGTGGATACAAGAGAGCAGACACATGGGCTAGAATACAGTTATGTATAAAAATAAGTTGTCGGTTTGCTGGTCATTTGGTCGTGAAAAGTTATAATTGACCTTTATTTAACCAAGTAAATGTTTCCTGTTTTTATTTTGTGGGAAGGAACTGGAGAGCTCTGAGAAAACCTGCAAACTCCACCCAGAATTTGATCTTACAGTCTTCTTGCTGAGAGGTGACAGCTCCACCAACCAGCCATCAGACGGACAGATACGAGATATTTGACCAGAATCATAGAAATGATGAAAAACCTGCACGGTTTTTATTGTCTTTATGGTTATCATAGGACGCTCTCAGGGTTGGGCTCTCCTGCGTCATTGTCATCCATCAGAAAACTGTTCCTTGATGGTGTTTGCTCCGCTCTGTTGTTGTCGCTCCGCAGCATCAGTCTCT
Organism: Anablepsoides cearensis; assembly: GCA_032275365.1. Lineage (NCBI taxonomy): Eukaryota > Metazoa > Chordata > Actinopteri > Cyprinodontiformes > Rivulidae > Anablepsoides > Anablepsoides cearensis. Next base: position 14,273,557 of record JAUBOC010000043.1, read on the forward strand.
CCTGGCTGGCTCGCCTGAACTCTCTTTTAAGGGACAAAGAATTGGCGGCACAGGTAAAGGATCCGCTGATGACGGTGTTGTTTTCTGCATCTATCCCCGAGGTAGCATGGCGGTAATGCCTCCGGAGCCCCTTTCTGAAGTGAATGGTGAACAGGCCGTAGATCACGGGGTCCAGGCAGGCGTTCAGGAGCCCGAAGCTGAACAGGATGTGGGTCAGGGAGTGGGACACCTTATCCTCCAAGTCTTCAGGAAAGAACCAGTACCACAGGCCCAGCAGGTAGTACGGAGTCCAACAAATAATGAACGACAAAACAATCACAACACTCATCTTTAGAGTTCTCATCCGGGCTTTGGGGATGTTATTTTTGGAACATCTCAAATGCACTTCAGTGGACGGTACTAGGAACAGATAAGATGACAGAGACCAAAGGTTAGACCATTTAGGGATTAATCTCTCCATTAGCAAAATATATTATTATCCACCAGACAGATTTTATTGAAATACTTTAGGAGTCAATCGGATTCAAAATGTCTGCCACAGCTAAGTAAATATAACTCACAGGTATTGAACTAAAATGTGTTGTGGTCATAGCTGAGAGTCATCCCCAACACACTCTGAGCACTAACTGATTACACCTCATTTTGCTTTCATCATTTGACCAAAACAGGTTAAAACGTCATTATTTTCAAGATAAAATCACTTTTAAAGTGTGTATTACAATGAAAAGGTTTTAGTTTTTGAAATATTTGATAATTTTCCAGCAAATATGAAAGAAAGACAACTGAAATCAAGGTTATGGGAGAATATTGATGAGAATTGTCAGTATACATTAAAGTAACTGTAAAATCTTAACAAAAAGGAAAGATAAAATTACAGTTGTCCTTTCTTAGTCGTTTGGAGATCTCGTGGAAGATCCTGCTGTAGCAGGTGACCATGATGACCAGCGGCAGCAGGAACAGACAGGAAAACGTGAACATGTTGTACGCCGTTTCGTGCCAGCGAGCGGCGAAGCTCCCCCGCGTCGTGCACTGGGTGAAGACTTCTGGGTGAATGATGGTCACACTGTGGAAAAGAAAGATCTGAGGAAGGAAATTAACTAGTTTTAGATTATTTGTGTTCTGCCAAAAAAGGTTATTCTTGAGTAATTCCAAAAGTTTTCTTGCTGTGGAATTCAGCTTCATTATCAGCTTTGGTTCACCAACCAGGAATGTGAACAAGAAGCTTAAAGAGTCACATTACAAATGCCAAAAGTAGAATGTCCCACTTATCAGATCATGAGGCTGGTTGGGTCTTTTTTGTTGTTTCTTATGGAACTAAATTGGGGCAATAACGTTTGTAAAAAAATTAAATTGAACAAAAAAATAGATATAATTTAATATGTATGGCATGCCATTGTACAGTATATGTATGTATAATAAATTATATGGCAGGCCGTTGTATCATACTTAACAAGGTCATTGTGTCATATAATTTAGTAAAATAGCAAACTGTTTCATATGATAATACAAAGTGAAAGGCCGTTGTAGATACCGATAATTAAAAATGTATGGCAGGCTGTTGTGTCATATAAAAAACATACCAGGTCATTGTGAGACAGAATATATTTTATTACATTTTTTTTTAGTTTCAAATCTTTTTTTTTATTTAAAAATCTTTTTTCTGTGTCAAATCTTCAGTGCCAAAATTTATTTGAACAAACTTGTCTTGTTGAAGAGAAAATCAAATAATAGGAATTTTCAGTCACCATCAGAGTTAAAATGAGACTTTTTAAAAAGTTGTTCTAATATACATTTTCAGGTATTCACATGAAGAGTGCTGTTTTTTCTCAGCCTGTTTTGCCCCGGCCCTCTATGGCTCCTTTTCTCACGTGGGTAAGAACTATGCTGACAGTCACAGGTTTGAACCTGGTGGATAAATCTGTGTGGGAGAAGTGGACAAGGCCGCTGAGACTGAATTTGAGCAGAACTAAATTCTCCACAGTATTTCATTTTATGTAACATGCTGCCTAAGGTGACGAGTACCTTTCCAACTTCATTTTTGGATTTAAAAAAAAATATATATATTTTACCGTTATTTTACCAGGCAAATCCCATTGAGATCTCAGATCTCTTTTTCAAGGGCGGCCTGGGCCTGAAGGCAACCTATTGTACATGTTTTTAGGGGTGGGGGAAACCGGAGTACCCATTATAGTTGTCTTACTGTAGCTTCCTTCCTCAATGAAAACAACTTTTGTAATTAGTCTTACACAGAACTCAAAGTATGCTGCAGCTGAATGCAAAGGATAAAAAATAGCGACTGAAAAAACCTGAGTCAGTTACTTGATGTGTGATGATCAATAAAAACTCTTAAGGGATTTAAACAAACAGCCTTGTTTTATTCAGGCTGCTTATATCTTTGATGTCAACTCGACATGACGGCAATGATGCCTCAGAAGAAGCTCCTGGTTTGGACCAGGGGTCTTTCTGTGGAGTTTACATGTTCTCCTCATGCTTGCGTGGGTTTTCTCCTATAGACCAAAAACACTACCTTTAGGACAAGGCCTCCGTTTGGTTAAGAGCCAAATCTTTCAACACATTTAATTAATGAAGAATAAAAGTAAAATGTCAATTAAAAGATAATTATCCTCACTGGATGAATAAGGTTTGGTATTTACATACTTTTTCCCCAAGTCTGTAAAAAGGAAACCCTTTCTTCATTCGATTGTGTCAGATTTCATTAATATGGTTTAGTATTCAAAGGGCGTTAGAACCATTGCTGACCTCTTCTCAGTAAGAAATAACCATCCTTACCTGAGGGATTGACAGCACAGCACTCATACCCCACGCCACAGTGAGCATTATTCTGTTCCTCATCCTGGCTTTATTGATTGCCAGGGGGTTGAGGATGGCTGACTGCCTGTCCAGACTTATCACCACAGTGACGAAAGCGCAGGAGTACATCGCCAGCAGCTTCAGGAACATCAGAAGTCTGCACGCCAGGTCCCCGGCGAGCCACTGGACCGTGATGTTCCACGCCGCGTCCACGGGCATCACGATGAAGGTCACCAGGAGATCAGCCACGGTCAGGTTGACGATCAGGGTCCTAACGTGGGATTTACGCTTCCCGTCGGCGTACGCCGCCCACAGCACGGCCAGGTTGCAGAAGGCCGACACGCCGCAGAGGATGAAGGTGACGATCACCCTGACTTTGGCTGCTGTGGTGAACGTGGGCAGCTGAGGGGCGTCTTCTCCGGCCGTCCAGTTGGAAGCGCCGGAGGAGCCGTTGCAGCTGGTGTTAGGTTGGCGGTCCACCACCGCATCGTACATGGTGACTGAGGAGTCACACAGGGAGGTGTTCATCTTCTGCCGGGGGAGGAAACATCTTCCTCGTCCACTGCAGACATCAGAACTGACAGCAAAGAGAAGAAGAAAGAGGGAATCAGCACAGGTCCAGATGGATGAGTGACAAACAGCTGGACTGTGAGATAAAAACCAAACAGCTCATTAATGAGTTTAACACATCAGATGGAAGCAAAACTCTCGGACAGATCGTCTATTTTCTTCAAAGTGGAAAGATTAAATGAGCACTGTGTAGAAAACACATCAGGACACTTAGCTTAAAATGTAAGCTTGTATAACAGGTGTACAATTCTGGTCCTCGAGGGCCACTATCCTGCAGGTTTACTTGTTTCCCTTATTCAAGGATTATAATAGAATAGAAATAGCCTTTATTGTCCTGCCGAGCGGAAATTCAGGAGTTAAATCAGGATTAAAATATCTCATTAGGTTCTGCAGATGTCTGTTATGCCCCTTTTCCACTAGCGCCACTTGGTGTATTGTCGGTACGGTCGGTGTCAGAATGGGTCAGTTCGGTTGCTTCTCCATTGACGTCCCAGTCCGGTTCCAGTGGGTGTGTTTTGGGTGGTTGGTGGAGGTGGTTTTTGGGTTTTTCCAAAAAAAAGTTAATGCGCTGAATAAGTTCTGAAATTTAAAAAATTCACTAAAAATTCAAATTAAAATTGGATAGAAACACGATTAATGTCACTGCTACAATTGAGAAAAAATGGCGCCTTAAGTTGTTGTTAAGGCAGCTTAGACACAACCAGTGACTCCACTCCCTAGCCAGTCAGTGGTGAAGAGTGCTCTGGCGTTGCATTTTGGTGTCAACTGGGACCACTTGGAACCACAACGGAGTAGGTACTAAAAATAGGGCTGGCCTAATGGAAATGGCTTGGAACCGTACCGAACCGTACCGACACTACACTAAGTGGCACTAGTGGAAAAGGGGCATTATTCACTCATTCATTCAAATCAGGTGTGTTGAAGCAGAGAAACTTCTTATACATGCAGGATAGTGGCCCTCGATGACTTGGACTGGACACTACAAAATCTACATTTTCTCACAATATTAACTTAGCACAAAAAGTAAGAAAATGTGTGTTTGATGGATTATTTCTTTGTTGTAACACTGCTTCTTGGCAATAAATCTTATACTGTTGGAAAGCTTGTTAATTTTTCCTTTAAATGATGCCACATTTGTAAGGAACATGCATTTGTAGGATGAGCAGTAGAGCTGAGTATGTGGGTTGCGCTCATGAAAAATTGACCAAAACTTCTCTATCGAACAGCTTATTCTGCTGTTGTTATTGACACTTGTTTTGAGCTTTTGGTGCCTCCATGTTCTGCCAATCATAAGATTTATTACCAAGAAGCATTGAAATAATAATTCACCAAACACAAATTTTCTTACTTTGTTCCCCAAATACAAAAGAATCTAATGATTTGTTTAAATTGTAGTATAAATCAGAGCACATACTCCAAACCCAATAGATACAAAATCACACGTATTGATTTATTTTCAAGGTTTGACCAAAGAAGCTACAACTCTGTCATTTTTCAATACTTCAATGTTAGTTTTAAAACTGTGACATGAGAGGCAGAGGGCAATCAAACAGCTGAAGTGCGTCTAAACCACGTGACAAAGTGATTAAATGTAGAAGCTATAATGCAGCATGGTATGGTTTATGAGACCAAACTGTGATGTTCAGGCAGGGAGACTCTGGATGATGCTGTCAGCACACGCTGCAAACCTCTGCCTCTGTAACGACACATTTGTGCACACAGGGAAAAAAATCTTTGCATGTTTCAGCAGGACCATGTCAAACTACATTCTGTTTGTTTTTACAAAAGCATCCAGAGGACTGGGCACGACTGTAGGACAGTCGGGTCATTAAAGCATCAAAACCCCAAGGAGCAGAGCAGCTGAGGTCCTGAGTGAAGCAGGGCTGAATGAATGTTTTACATTCATGGCTGCTGCTGTCTTTAAAACAGATTAATTAAATATATTAGCAATAAACCCTATAAACAGCTTCATAACGAGTGCTGTAAATTATGGAAATATACCACTTAGTGTCAGCTGTGGATACAAAATAAAACATGATGATGAATTGTCGTGAACACGTTGCCTCTCTCTCTCTCTCTCTCTCTCTCTCTCTCTCTCTCTCTCTCTCTCTCTCTGATGAAGGTTGGTGTTTTTTGACAGCTAAACTGTTTTTACAGCAGGGATGCACTGAAATTGTCATTTCAAAAGGAGGAAGAACAAATCTCTTGGTCACGGTTGAGATTGTGTCTTTTTATTCATACTTGTCTTAAAATCGTCTCTTAATTTATCCTGCTCTGCAGCGCTACTTTATAAATAAGATTTATACGTTCTACTAGAGTTCGTTGCTCTGCATTAAAGAAATAAAATGACCAAGCTGTGCAGAAATCCTGTTTAACTCATGGTTTCTGCTTCTACAGCCACATACAGCTCTGGATAAAAATTTACTTTAAAATGATCAGTTTCTATGATTTTACTCTTTGAGGGGATGTATGAATAGGGTGTATGGTAAAACCGTTGGCTGGCGCAGTGTAGGTCAGTCGCATCTACAACCCTGCCAAGTTTCATGTTGATTGGTGCAGC
>JAUBOC010000043.1:14324560-14337049 GCA_032275365.1 Anablepsoides cearensis
ATCATATAATATTTTTTTTTTTTTTTTTTTTTTTTTTTTAACATTTGTCTTCTTTGCCAGGAAAGAATTCAGGTCAAATCAGCTCAAGCCAGCAGCCTGTAAGTTCTTTCACCAGCCAACAATGAATGACTGTAAACTGAATTTCACAAACTATGACCTAACCAACCTAACCATGATGGTGTCTGTCTCACTTATTTGTTTTTTTTCTCTTTTAGGAGACCCCCTGAGCAAGAAACACTAAACAGTAAGACAGCTCTCCAGTTTCTCAGGGTCAACTTCTGTCCAGTCAGACTCGCTGCTGATTTTTAGTTTCACAGATAAATAATTTAGTGTTTATTTTATTTTATTTTATTTTATTTATTTTTATTTTATTTTATTCTACCAAACCTAATTTTAGAAAAGAAAGTAAAGTTGTTTATTTAGTAGTAATGAAGATAAAAATGTTTATTTAGCCTGCATATGTCCTCCTCCTCTGTGTATTTAATAAAATCTTCACTTTGCTGTTGTTCTGTGCTTTCAGCTGCTGTTTCTCTGTACGCTGCACGCCACCCCCACCTCGGGCCCAGAAAGGACTGTGAGTAGCTGCACAGCATCTTTTAGATCAAACTGACTCAAACAGAGTCCTCTAGTGGACAAAACTGCAACAACTCTGCATTTTTACATCAGTCTGATTTTTTTTTTTGTTGTTTTCTATTGTTATGGTAATAAAATGAAATATACCAAGTTTACAGAACATTTTCTATAATAAAAACAATCACCTTGTTTTTTTAATACATATAATTGTTTTATGTTTTGTAGCTATTGGCTCACCGTTCAAGCCAATGGAAAGCTACCAGTACTCAGGTAAGAGGTCGACTTTAGAGTCACACATTAGTGTTTTTATCCACTTTAAAGTGTGTGTGTAGATAATCATGTCGTTTTTTTTCTTTTCACTTCTTTGTTTTCTTTTGCTTTCCTTGTAGCTGTGGAGCGGAACAACCTGATGAGGCTGTCTCAGAGCATCCCCTTCACCCCGGTGCACCCAAGAGGTAAAACATGACGTCAGGACCGGATGTTTCAGCTCAGACAGTTTTAAAACAAAAGCATTAGGAGGTTGGAAAATGAGGAAGTATGGAATTAGAGAAGAGGTCTGGTTTGGTTTTTGTGCACCTGTCAGGAGTGACTGAATCAAGTCCAGATGAAACCTTCTGTGTGTTTTTAATGTTTGTTTTAGTTTCATATCTGCAGAGCTTCTCCTTGCTGAGGAGGAAGTGCTCATTTTACATTTTGTTCTGAGTGAGGTTGACCATGGCTTTTTCAGAAACAAACTATAAGTAGAGGAAATGTAGAAATAAGACGTGGTCACAGTTCTCACTTTAAAGCTGGGAAACATGTAGACGGTGAAACTGAAAGACACGTCCCAGCTTTTCTACACGAGTCAGTCCAAACAAACGTGCTGATGGACCAGCTGTGTATTTTATTTGTCTGGCTGTAAAAAGCAGAGATAAATGTTGTTTCTTTGCAGCTCAAAGGTTTCCTTCATGTTCATGACTGAATCAATGTTTGGTTTATTATTTGAGCTGATTGTGTTTTTCTGGTTGGGTGAGGAAATTACTGAAGTACTTCTAGTCTTGTGCTTTTATTTTTTATATCTAGTTCAAGTTTTCCTGTAAGTTTATTAAACCTGATGTTGAGCCTTAACAGTTGGTTTAAATGACCCCTTATCAAACAACTTCCTTTTTTGTTGTTTAAACAAAACAGAACAATGAACCAAAGCTGCTTTATTGTTCTGGTAAATTTAGATTGTGATGAATAGTTAAGTTTACAAATGTCCTCCAGTATTTTCTTGTGGTTGAATCAAGAAACGGATGAAACCGAGGGGTGACTGTCAGATGTTGTGTTCCCCCAGGGGAGCCGGTGACGGTGTACCGACTGGAGGAGAGCTCCCCCAACACCATCAACAACAGCATGTCCTCCTGGTCCCAGCAGGGCTTCTGTGCCAAAATCGAGTTTCTCAGCAAAGAGGAGATGGGCGGAGGACTGAGACGGGCCCTCAAAGTGCTCTGCACCTGGTCTGAGTACGACATCCTGAAATCAGGACATCTGTACATCGTCAAGTCCTTCCTTCCTGAGGTGGTCCAAACCTGGCAGACCATCTACAAGGAGGACACCGTGCTGCATCTTTGTCTCAGGGTACGAAACGGCCTCACGCTCCGCAGCAGGACCAGAGACGGGGAACTTTAGGGGCTTTTTAATGTTTGTGTTTCCAGCTTCATTATCAAGGTCAGTTTTCTGATGAATCATGAGTTTCTGAACTGGTTTTTCTGTGCAACTCCAGGAAATTCAGCAGCAGCGGGCCGCTCAGAAGCTGACATTTGCCTTCAACCAAATCAGGCCAAAGACGATTCCTTACTCTCCGAGGTGAGCGGGACTCCCTCTTCTGCTTTTACTTTCCTTTTTGTTCATTCAAATGAGATGTCCTGCATCTTACATGAGTCTGAACAAACATGTTGTTTATCAGGACTCCTCAGATCAGAATCACTGTGTGGTTTCATTTATTCTCTCTATGAAACATGGGGGAAAAACAGTTATTTCTCAGTAAACATGGTGAATGAAGGAGGTTTTATCTGAGATCTTTGCCAGCAGAGAGTTTTCAGAAACCTGATTAATGTGTTTATGGTAAATAAAGCAGAAACCTGGACAGTAACGAGTTTGATCATAAAACTTGTGTCTGTGACCTGACTTCCAGGTTCCTGGAAGTGTTTCTGTTGTACTGCCACTCAGCGGGGCAGTGGTTCGCCATAGAGGAGTGCATCACCGGCGAGTTTCGCAAGTTCAACAACAACAACGGAGAGGAGATCATTCCCACCAATCTCCTGGAGGAAACCATGCTGGCCTTCAGCCACTGGACCTACGAGTACACCCGAGGAGAGCTGCTGGTGCTGGACCTGCAGGGTAAACACTGCAGCACAGATTTTACTGCACAAACATGACGGGAACCAAACAAAGCACCTGTTGGTTCAGGTGTTTCCTGGTGACATCTTTCATAAAGAAACCTGTTTGTCTGCAGGTGTGGGGGAAGTGCTGACGGATCCATCTGTTATAAAGAGTGGAGAGAAAGGGTTGGTGGTCTTAATTAAATATGTCTTAGAGTGTTTTTATAAAAGCTTTTCTCTTAACGGGTCCTGTGAAACTCCTGCAGGTCCTACGACATGATCTTTGGACCCGCCAACCTCGGAGACGACGCCATCAGAAACTTTCGAGCAAAACATCACTGCAACTCCTGCTGTCGGAAACTGAAACTTCCTGGTGAGACTCAGCTGCTGTAAATGTTACTTTAAAGGTGTCTCAGCTCAGTCAACTTTAAAAAAAACTGCTTCAGTATGCAAACATTTAAAATAAAAACATTTAAAACTTCATGAAAGCATCGGGATTAAATACCAGCATGATGTAAATCCCAATGTTTCCTCTGTTTCCTGTCAGATTTGAAGAGGAACGAGTACACGCCAGATAAGGTGACGTTTCCACACGAAGACCCACCCAACCCAGGGGGCGGAGTCAAAGAGTCCCGTCAATCAATGAAACTGATGCTGTGATCTGAAAGACTGCGTGAGTGTGTGTGTGTGAGAGAAAATGTGTGTATTTTGGTCAGTTTTAGGTGCACTCGATCTCCAGCGTGTTTCAATGAAAACCAGACAACACAGACTGTCTTCTGGTCTGTCTCACTAAATCACTATCGAGCGCAAACCAACCTTTTTTCTTATTATTTCAGAACAAACTTTGGGAGGGGAGAGGGTTTTTAAAAGATTTTATACAAGTTTCTGAACATATATGTAGATGAACTGGATCAATGAGCAGGTACGGTGTCAGAACACAAGGTTTATTTATTATAAAGTTTGAACAAGTTGCCTTGTTTTACCAAAAAAAAAAGGTGCATTGTAAATGAGTTACAGCTGAGACTGAGTCACTACAACAATGCAATTTGCCACCATGTTTTTAACATTTAAACAAAAATTGTATTGTGCTTTTTTTTGTCTTTTTAGCTAAAGAAAAGAAAACCCATGAATTTAAAAAATCTTGTAAACTATGGGCAGATCGCAATGCAGCTTTTACAGATAAATGTATGTAATTTTATTGTATTGAACGTGTGTCCAGCAGAACATGGCTGATTATTATTTTTTTTTCTTTTTTCTTGTTACAAAGGTACTATTACTTTATCTTTGTCATCAGCTGTTGTTTGAGCAAATTCCAGTCCAATGTATCTTATAGATACTTACGTGGCATGAGCTGAACAGACTGAACTATTTTATTCAGGGGAAACGACAAACATAAGGGTATTACTGTATACATTTTGTACTGAATATCATTTTAAACAAATAAAAAGAGGAACTTAAGTGTTGAATATTTCCTGCAGACAAATGTCCAGCTGTTAAATATATATCTGAATAATCTGAGGCTTTAAAAAACCATCTTGCACCACTGGGCTTTGTCAGCTGTGAGTCATTTGTTTACCTCTTTTCATTCATGTAAATATCAGTTTTACATTTCGATATCAAATGACGGAGCCATCACTGACAAAGTCACGAAGGATTAGGGGATTTTTAGCCAGACAGTGGCACTGTTGTTTTCTGCAGCTGCCTCAGGTTTGGACCTGCGCTGAGTGAGTTCTGGTGAGCAGAACCTCTGATCACGCCGGTGCACCTGTGCGATAAGGTGCTGCTGAAAGAGGAGCAGGTTCGGCGGTGAACGATGCAGGGCAGGATTTGCATCGTCTCGCTGATGGGACGCCTCAGTCAAACCCTGAGGAGCTGACACTGAGGTACCGTGCTTCAGATGATGAGGAGGAGGAGGAGGAGGATGTGAGCAGCCTTCTAACCTCCCTCTGGGCGGGGCTTCCTCGCTCTAACAAAGTGAAATTCAGCCCGAGCATCTCATTTCTCTCAGCTGAGCTCAGAGTCTGCAGCCTCCACACCCGACTCACCAGGCAGCTGTGAAACCATGAACATAATCACCGTCGAGTACTGGTAGGTTTGTCCACTTCCTTTTTTAGGTTATTTTTATTTTAAATGTCAGTTTATTTTTCTCTTGACAACAAAATGGTACAGTTGTAGTTGAACTCAAAAACCTGTACAGTTTTACAGTTCAGTGTTAATATTTTTTTATTTTACAGTAAAGACTGAAGTTATGCATTCCGCTACCAGGAACTAGCCGGTGTCCTCAGACAGTTACCTAATGTGAAGGTAACTGGAGTCACAGGAAGGACAGGTTTGTTTTAACAGATGTAATCAACTTTATAGTAAAATGTACATGTAAAAAAAAAATCCGTAATACAACGTCATGAACTTTGTTGTATTTGTATCTACAACAGACAGCTTTGAGGTTTCTGTGGGCGATGAGCTCGTCTTCTCTAAGCTGGAGACCCAAGTGTTTCCTGATGCTGAACAGGTTTGTGCTTCATTTTATTTTTATTTTTATCTAACATCCTTCAACACAACCAGTTATTGACATCAGGATCACCAACAGCCCCGGATTAATTTACGGATGATGAGTCTTTTGTTTTGGCATCACAGCTTCAGGAAGAAGCGTGTGTCGTCAGTAAACAGGACTTTTAATGAATGTGAATCATCTCGGTGGTCATGTGTCTGTGTTTCATGTGATCAGGTAAAAGCGTTGGTGAAGGAGAAGCTTCCTCCGGAGAAAAAATCAAGCCGGTGGAAACCCAAACAATGCTCCGTCCAGTAGAAGATGGAGGATGTCTCGACAGTCGTATTCACGCTGACAGAAGTAGTTTTGGCACATCTGTTGCACCGAGGATGAAGTCTGCTCTGAGTTTTATGGCACAAAACCCGTCCATCTTCGGCCGTGAGGTTTTTCTGCGTCTCGGCTGTGAATACGATCTGTGAGAGCAGCTCGAAGGGACCAGACTCTGATCTGCACTTCTGTTTATGAATGCACACACCTAAAACTTACTGTGGTGTGTGCACGAAGCATGCCTAGAAGCTTTTCAGCAGACTGGAACCTCACGATCTGTTGCCATCTTAATGAAAGAAAAAAACAATCTCTTTTTTTTAGACTGTGTATATATTTAGTTTATTTAGATTAGGTTATCAGACTGTAGCTGAATTTAGAAATGTATTTGTAGAAGGATGGTTTTAGAGCAGCTTTATAAACATAATAAAACCAATGATTGTCGTTGTATTTGACGTAGGGTCAGGGTTCAACTCTAAAATAATCCCCTTGTGTATACCATCAGTTTCCTGTTATTAAGTGAATATAAGCTGTAGAGTTGAAAAAACATGTTTTTCACATTGCATGTGTGTTATGTGCCACTAGGGAATATTGGAGCCTGGGAACACCAGATTAACCATTCCTATGACTTCAGTAGACAAACAATACATTTTTTTAAAGAATATTTTGGCGAATTTGTAATTTTACTGGATGTTTTCGTTCCCCAAATTGAACAATAAAAACACAAAGAACAATGAAACCACTACTGTGTGTTTATGATTGAGTTATTGTCAGCTAATGTAAGATTAGCTCAATTTAGCAGCAGACTAGCTGGCTTTCATGTTAAGTGTATTCACGCTTAAGAACTAATGTAAAAACTAAAATTATTAATAAAAAAAGTATAAATTATGTAAAATGAGTTTTTTTTTGTGATCCCAAACCACTTGAGGTGTACAGTAAATTTACTAGGAGCTATTTAACGTGGTTCAATACGAGTAAATTTAGTTTCCCAATAAATTTGTAAATATGTTTCTGAACAAAACCTGTAAAATGATGATTTACAACAGATTTAAACAAAATATGACAAAATGTAAGAGGAGGGTTTTAGTAAAGCTAAGCTTTGCTATCAGTTTCCCGCCCTAAATTGATGCTAAGCTATGCTAACTGTGCACTATAGCTTTATATTTTTATAGTCTGTTTTGTGTTGCCTATGAGTGTAAACGATATAATTTATTAGACCATGTAGACTTTAATCATTATTTCTTACGTAATGTAAAAAAGACTAACATCTAACTGGCTGTTTATTGAATTATCTGAACAGGGGCTACAAAATAAACTATAATTAAAATGTAATAAATAACAGATGGTGTTCAGTATGTAGTTTATATTGATGTCAGGAAATTAAAAGTAAACTAAGTAGACCAGATTGTGGTTTGAAAGAGTCGTCTGCGTCTGATTAGATCAGATTTCATGACATATTGCACAGCTGTGTTTTTTTTTTTTTTTTGTTAGATAACTTGCCATAACATGCCTTATTTGAAGCCAATTAAAAGAATAATTCATCTTCCAGATTTACTTATCCTACATATGACTGATAAGTGATGAACCATGTGTCAAACTTAGCTTTAGCCTGGAGGTGGGTGGAGTAGACTGTAGACTGAAACCAGACAACTAAGCCTGGTAACCATTGACCTACTTTGACTGGTTTGTTACAGTACTTTTTAATTTTCAGGTCAAACCATGAAAACCTTCACACCCTGGTTTTTAAGGGTTAAAGAAGTGGGGTTATTTTGACTCCTAAAAAATTAATTTAAAATAAAACGTGGTCAGACATCAGTTTACCACATGCTTAGTGGAACAATGGTTACATTTCATGTAAAACAGACCATGTTTGCTTGCTGCACACTGTTAACCACCACACGCAGGTGCAAAACGAATGCAGCTCATTGTTAAACCATGTTTAAAAGAAGGGGTGTTATGTATTTCCCAGGCATAGAGTTCAAGTCTGTACTATTAGGTCACTATGTTAACTTCAGTTGTTATAATAATGCTGTATAAATCAAAAAATAAATTAGACTTTCTAAACGCATTGATGGCCTCTGACTCTCTAAGAACCGCCGGCCATTTACGACATTTCCATTTCAGCACGTTTTTCAAACCATGCTTCAGGGTAGTGGTGCTCTGTGGGGCGGAGCTCAGCTGGGAACTGAACTCCAGGGAGGAGCTTTGTGTAAATAGGCGGAGCTTTGTAGCAGCAGGTGTTTAAGCAGCTCCACATGGAAACCACAGGATTTCTCAAACATGCAAGAATGAGTCAAAGCAACACTCTGGGTGTGTCTTTGATGAGGGAATGATACCATATAACAAAACATGATATAAAGTTTATAAAAGTTGATTTTGCATAGCCCGCTTCTCCCCTTCAAGATAAAATATCTGTTTTACTGGAGACGATGTGACTTTTATTTTACTCAAACAGTTCAGAACAAATTCTGAATTGTTCCAATTTAACGTGCAGCAGGGTTCAAAATCAATATTTCACCCACTGAATCTAATCCATGTTTTGTGTGACCAGCCCCTGAGTTTAAAGCATCGAATATTTCCGGTACCTTTGCACAAAGAATTATGATCAGGTGGATGATATTAATCCTACATAATGACCATCATTATGTAGGATTATCAGACGCTCGTCAGCACCTGCTTTAACAAACAGGAGCTAATGAGCCTCTATTTTATGCGCAGGTGGGAACTGATCTCATTAACCAAAACAAGTTTCAGAACCATTCCGGACCAGTGAGAATTTACACAAACGAGCTGTGTGGGAGTGAAACAACCAAACTTTGTTACCAAGGTGAGATGACCCAGGTTCACCCGCCCTGCTGCCCAGAACTGGTCTTCTAGGAAGAACTGCAGAGGAAGTTCTCTGCATTCTGGGGGCTGCTTTTCTGTGTACGGAGTTATGGGGAATCTGGTCAAAATAAAATATATTTAAAAATATATATTAGTCATGCAACTGTAGCATTGTGAGATTATATGAAGAAACAGCTGCGTCAAATAAGTTTAAATTTGTAAAAACATTTTTATCTCTCAGCATTTTGCCCTCAGGTGTCAAACTTGTGCACAATACTACATTTGTTTGGAATACAAAACACCCTCAGATAAAATCATTGTTTTTTTTTCCCCTGTGAATGAAGGACTAAACCCTCTGATGTATCTTTTTAATGTCTGTGGTTCAGTGGATTTGACAAAACAAGCATCAGAAAAACAAATCCCACAAATGTTTATCCATGACGCCTGTCAGGTTTAAACTGATTCCAGCCTGATGGAAACAGTTTGTCTCTTTTAATGCCACTTCAACGTGTCGAAAACTGCCTTACGTATCATTTGAGAGGACAAACATCAATCAGATTAAACACTGGGACCATAAAAAAAACAGATGTGCCCCATCTGTGACTCCGGCCTCAGTCCCCTCCCCATCCACATAATCTCTGAAGTGTCTAATCCGTCATATAAACAGAGGATGATAACATGAGATGTGTCAGGCTCTGCTGGGGATTCGCTGGCAGACTGAAGCACAACAGGAAACAGGAAGCCACATCAGAGCCAGTCATAGTTCTGCTTCACAGGTGCTGCGGCGGCGCGGCGTGTCTGCGCTGCAATGGAGAAATGGTTGGGAGGGTAGAATTAGTTTTGTGTGTGTGTGTGTGTGTATCGAAGGAAACGAGTTGCAAAGACCTCAGAGCAGGACCACGAGCTAAAATCCTAATCTGTTTTGATCTTGATATTAACAGTAAAGCCGTACTTCAGCTCATATCAGATTATTATTGCTGTTTAAGCAGACCTTTGTTCTTTCAGCCAGAACATTACGGCTTTTAAAGTAACTGAGGCACCAAATTTCCCCTCTTTATTGGTGCCTCTGGAGTACAGGTCTGTAGTTCTCACAGCTGGATGCAGACGTTTCTGACTTGTCCAGTTTAACTGGATTATTGTGTGGTTTCAGGGGGGATTTTACCAAAGTTTCAATTTGTGATAATTTTGAAATAAAATGTTAGCTGATGAATTTGTGTCAGAACACCATGAATGGAATGTTTTTGTCATAAAGCTACTATTTATGTTTCGTCACTCTACACCAGTGGTTTTCAAACTTTTTATCTTCTGGCCCACAAAATTACTGGTTGACACTAATAACTCTGTTGAACATAGTCTGTCAAAATATAAACAATAGAAAGTACAGTAGAAAAAAGGCATTCAAAATGGTATGTCTGAATAAATGCAGAAATCCACTGGATTTCCTCTTAAAGTGCCCGTGACGTCAATTGTTTGTAATACATATGAATGCATTTTTAGAAAGAGGACATTGATAAAATATTGCAAAAGTGATTTCATGTCACTGAGATGAACAATTGTTGAGATATTTGCCTGTGAAGTAACAGGAAGTGATGTCAAAGGGGAATGTCTGCATGTGAACAGAGCAGCTAAGACTGTAGAGAAAATCTGATATTTCTTAAGATTATTTTGAGTCACTATCATAGAGATGAGGAAGAGTCAGAGTTCAAATAATATTGTTTCAATAAACAAAGACCAGAGAGTTTCCTTTGTTAAAGAGTTCCCCTTTGATGTCACTTCCTGTTTAACTTCGGCTGAGCCAAGTTCAAAAGAAAATATGCCAGTTATGGGACAAAATGGGTTAAATAGTGTGTATTATTCCAACCTTCTTAAGTATAAAGATGTTTTCTTTGACTTTTTGTATTTGAAGAATATGCAACACTTTAAAGGCACTTTAAAACCTTTATTCTCCATCTTCTGACTCCAGTCAGGTTCATAGAGCTAAAACCAACAGAGCAGCCCTGCTCTAAGCAGAGGCTCTTCAACACACTGACTACTTCTTTTCTAATGATGAATTAAGCTTACAAAGTACATCTGGTTACACCCTGGAGGTGTTACCTTTTACGTCAGAACGTAACTCATTTTGGTTTAGGCTAAAGAAAGAACACATGATAACACACACCAACTCTTTGTCTGCTTTAACCTTACTTACAATGATCAGAAAGTATAAAATACAATACTGCATCTAACATTCAATTATTCAGTTACAAAATTCCCTTCAATACTACTTTTATTCATTTGAATAATTTTTTCAATAATATAATACATTAACAATTTATTTGCATTTAAACTGATGTCTGGAAATCATCTGGGCAGTCTCTCTCATTTGATGTGTCATGACCCAAAGAGACCCCAGCTTTGGGAACCACTTCTTTACATACATGTTCAAACCTTTCCTCATGACTGCAGGAGATAAAGTCTCACTTCTTCTTTTTTAAATTCTCTTTAAAATAAAATATCTAAAGTACGATGAGGCCATTGGTGACACAAACGTTCAGGTTCCTGCTCATTTGAAGATGTGAAAGTTGTTTGCAGGCATTGTGAGGTGGAGCCTGATCACACATGTAGATATGTTTAACACCAATTTATTCATCAGACGTTCTACAAAAGAGGAAGTATGAAGGGGCTGAGAACATTTTTCTGATGATGGCGACTTGATAACGCCTGTGTGTGAAAAGCGAGCCCTTGGAGGGTGATATTATGAACCGTTGATAGAAACACGGCTGGTCTTGTTCTGTCTCACTTTGGTGCATTTCTTAGAGCAGAGCTGAAAACGTTGGAGTTTTTAACTGCAGGATCCAGTGTTCCTGAGGGAAAACAAGGCAGGTCCACAGCATCCTGGTAAAAGAACATTTTCTCTGCTCCTCATGCGATGAAAAATAAAACCGATACAAAACAAAAATTGGACAAGTCTGAAGACATCGATTTGTGTTCTTCCATTGGTGAAAGCTGGTCAGACTGCAGCCAAGTTGTGTTGTGAAAGAAAAACTATAATAAACTGCTTTAAATGATTTGCTTTCAGTTCCTCAAAAATGCAAAAATGCAAAAAAAGAAAAACTGACATGACCTGTCACATCTAACTTTAGTCACAGTGTAACTAAAGTGTAAATACAGGCTGAGGCAGCTGGACCGTTGGTTTAAATTTGTGATAAGAATATTTTTAATAACTTCTGAGCCGTAATAACAACTAATATAGTTTTGAGCAGAAATCTTTGCCACTTTCCCTGCACACTAACAAAGTTTGTTTTATTTCCACCTGGGAAATCCCATAATATAAATACAATTTGAGGTTTCCTCCTTCAAATGACATCATGAAATTCTCTTTAGAGTTACAAATTTCCAAGGGTTGTCCCCGTTAGCACGACAAATTCAACCATCTGGAACCAGAATGACGCAGGGATCTAAACGTTTAAAAAGTCAGAAATCTGAAAAACTGGTTTGTTCATTTTGACCAAATCTGACTTAATGGGATTGGTCACAACATCCAGCCTACAAATCTCTATCACTGTTAATCTGTACATTATCTATTAGTAATGTGACAATAAATCATACTAATTAAACAAGTGCAGGTTTAAAAGTTTTTATAGAAAATGTTTGTACAAACATAACACTTTGGTGTATTGTAAAGAAATAAGTTTGTGGTTCAAAAGAAGAGTTAGTTAGGTTAGAGTAATTCCGTTAGGTTCACGTTAGGATTAGTTAGGTTAGAGTTAATGCTGTTAGGTTAGTGTTAGGATTAGTTAGGTTAGAGTTAATGCTGTTAGGTTAGTGTTAGGATTAGTTAGGTTAGAGTTAGGATTAGTTAGGTTAGAGTTAATGCTGTTAGGTTAGTGTTAGGATTAGTTAGGTTAGAGTTAGGATTAGTTAGGTTAGAGTTAATGCTGCTAGGTTAGTGTTAGG
>JAUBOC010000043.1:14352780-14368460 GCA_032275365.1 Anablepsoides cearensis
TGTGTGTGTGTGTGTGTGTGTGTGTGTGTGTGTGTGTGTGTGTGTGTGTGTGTGTGTGTGTGTGTGTGTGTTGAGGTTAGAGGGGGCTGGCTGTACACAGGGGATAAGCAGTTGCTAATCTACTCCCGTCTGATCCTCATCTGAGCTTCAGACCAGAGGAGCAGCAGCTATTCTAGGAAACACACACGTTCAGGATGCACCAACTCAATGACTGCATCTTAACAGTTATTTATAATTAATCTACAGAAAACAACCTGTAAACATTTTTGTCATGCTACTTATGGGCTAAAATACACAAAAATGTCAGGACAAACTTTTTAAATATGATTAAAATAGACTTTCTGAGAATATACACTTTTTACTACAGTTTACTGATAAGTTGTTCAATATAAAATAAAGTAGAATTTTGCATTGTTGGAATATGTAACACAGTTTGTCTCAAACTTCTCTGAGCTGTTAAGTGAAAGCAGAACTGATCTTTTATTTTGAAGGGCCAGGACAATGTTTGATCAGATGGACAATTTTGCACAAAGCATGAGTAAAAATTACAAACTGTACCACCACACATTTTTGTTTATACATTTTTTAAATGAGAAGTATTCCTGGCAGATTTTTATAAAACAAAAACTAAAGGAGGATTCTTACCCGACAGCAGGATATCTTGTAGCTTCAGGTGTCTTCAGGTGGAGATGTAAGTGGAGTTGTGGAGGATTGACAGCGAGGGACGATAAGCTCCTTAGGAAAGTGTCTAAGCTGTGACTCGGCTCTGCTTCTGCCTGCAGGTCATTGTTAGTGCCAGGAAAGTTTTTTTTTTTTTTATAAAACATTGTTTTGACCAGTTTCAGCTGTATATCATTTTACAGAACACTGGATTTATGTGTAGTTATTTTCACATTCTTTATCCCAAAAGCTTCTAAGTGACATTTGTTGAAATGTGATGATTTATCACCTGGCCTGTTAACAAAGCTGGTTTGAAAACTCAGTTTTTGCTGGTCTGGAGTGATGTTATCTTCAATTTGTCATATTTTTAACAAGTGGGATACCAGAGCTCTACAGTGACTCCAACCATTAAACAAAGGGATTTTCCAGGCACTAAACTATGCTCATTTTTAAAGGGATATTATTTCTGAAGACAAACCTGCAGTGGTGGGCACAGTTCCTTTAAAGCACTAATAGGGGAACTAATTTTCTGATTAGTGATTTTGCTAATTTCTTAATTTATTAGTGGATTATCACTTGCTAAATCTATGGGCTAAATTTATAAGCACTAATTTAGCTCTTTAAATATTGATCAACACTATTGTCAACATCTGAGGGTGATAACTGTCAGACATGTTGGTAATATGCATGTCACTTATCCACTGGATCAGTGGTTTTCAAACCTTTTTGCTTCTGACCCACAAAATAAGTTGCAAACACTCGCGACCCCAGATATTACTTGTTTACATATGCAAACTTTGCTAATAACACTGTTAAACATGGGAATAACTAAAATCAAACCTAGTAACTGTGATACTATTTTTTATTAATTTATGATTATTTAAAAAATTGCAATAATCACGATGAAAATATTCCATTAGAATTTTTTTTTGCATTTAAATTAATGTCTGGAAGTCATCTGGGGACCCTCACTTAATGTTTTGTGGTCCACAAAGAGGTCTCGACCACAACTTCAGGAACCACTACACAAGATGAAATATTAATATTCTGCACACAGAAAATATTTAAATATATGTAAAGTGTGTTAGGGCTTTAGAATTAGGGGACCTAAATATTAAAGTTAGTGCTTTAAGGTTAGTGCAACTAATTTTTAGATTAGTGCTGCAAACCTGTAAAAAAACAAGTTTAATTCAAAGGTAAAACAGAAAAAAACACAGAAGCTCTCATGGACAATCCAACAGTGCTGAAGGTTTTTATTTTACTTTTACAGGTTTGAAAGTTTATTCCAAGTTTTTCTTTTTTTTTTTTCTTCTTTTTTAAACGGTGAACACATTCACAAAGCACAGCTACCAGAAACTACAAACAATCCAGTTTGTGGCAAACACGGGAGAGGAAACATATGGTACTGGCTTCACACTGGTACCACGACAGCTGGGGTTTTGACATTTCTTATGTTATTTTTTTTCTTAAACTATTCTCTTTAAAACGACATATTTAACTCTAGTGCTGATGAAGACGATGGTCATTTATAACGTCGGTTTCGTATCATACAGCTGACTCTCTCCTCTGAAAATAAAAAAATGAAGCAGAGGCATTTTTCTCTGTTCGATCGCCCTCGAGAAGAAAAAGAGCCGCTCGAAGCAATCTGTTATTTATTGTCTGTCCAGCCCATCTGTGACGCCCGCTGTAGGACAGGAAGATGCATTTTCAAAACAAAATGATCACATTAAAAGGAAAAACAAAATCAATCTTTAATGGATTTAAAAATACTGCACTGACAGAACAAACAATGCCACAAAGTTAACGGTGTGAGTCATTCAGATAAGGCTTTGTCTACAATGTGCAGCTGTAACATTCAAATGGTAAATTAACTCATTCCTTCTCAGTAAAACCAGCAGATATGTCCTCGTTACACAAGTCATGACATCTAAACAAAAAACAAAAGAAATAAAAGTGGTCCCAGTCAGAGCAGGTGGACGTTAAAGTGCCAAAAACAACTTGGAGGACAATTGACTTGGAGAAATAATTCATTTAAAGTTGATATTGTTCAGTCTCATATTGCTGAAAAGTGTGTGATTTGAAGGAAATAGCTACATTTTTTTCCCCTCCAAGACCAAATTCATGAAATAAAAGCTCGCACAAGTTGTGATGAATGTGACCCGTCACATTGAACCGTGTCATTAAGTCACAAAGTGGAGAAAGAGGAGCTATAGTGTTTTTGCTAAAACCTTTGCAACAATTACATTTTGTCAAAATATAACAAATAAATACCTTATATGGGTCTTTTAAATGAAATAACTGAAATAGAATCCTAAATAATTTTTTTAAGCCCTTTTTTAAGCAGTAGTTACCTCAAATTTTTGTTATTTTCCTGTGAGCTAGCAAAACATTTTTATTTCCAGCTTGTAAATCTTAATATCTAAATATATGTTGAGGTTTCCTCTTTAAAATCACATTAAAAACTCCTCAGAGTAATAAATAGAATTCAGAGCAAATATCAGTGGGTTATCCTGATGAAGAAAAATCACTTAATAAAACACTTTCTTGAATGATATCTGAACACTTTGCTGAAGTCATTTTGACTAAATCCTCAGTTTAATGTGATGGGTCACATATTGTAAACTGGGCAAAGTAAAGTTTACATAATTAAAAACAAAAAGGCAAACTTGGTTGAATTTAACACTGACGGCACAAAAAGGAGGAAAGAAAACCGTTTAAATTTTTTTATGAAGACGTGTCAGAAGGGGCAGATTACCAGATTAACTCTTCAGTCCAGGTCTTTAACAACATGCAGGCTGGTTTCTCCGGCCTGTGACGAAGCCAAACCCATGCGAGTTAAACGAAGGAAGCAGCTCATGCTTCTAAGGTTCAGCTGCGTTTAAACCAGCAGCTCTGAAAGCAAAAAGCACAAACCAAAATAAAGCATTTCATTTGCTGGGATTTTGGTAAAAGCCCACGTTGTGAAACGTAAACAGGAAGGTGAAAGGACTGAATCAGCCTACAATATAAAAAACAAAACAAAAACAATGATAATATGTTGAGGCAATTTGCACTAAATCAGCTTTAAACAGTTCTGTTCAGTCTGCTCCGTAACACATGGCTTTAAAATATTTGTATAACTTAAAAAAAAAAGACAATACTGAAATAAATAAGTACACAATGATAATGATGAAACACTGTTCAAGGCTTTGACCAGAATAATAAGAATAAAAAAAAAGAATAATGTGTGTGTAGTGTTCTGGGAGGAGTAAATGAGTCTCTCGGCTCTGGTCACAGCTGTAAACAGTAAAGATTTAAATCTGTGCTCCACTTCATCTGACAGAAAAACCCTCTGAACTTTAGCTTTGAATCATAGTAATGATATATCTGACCTAATATTAACATGAGACGCTGCAACTGAAACAGAGCTGCTGCTGGAAAGCTGTGGTCCCATCCTTCAGATGGTGCAAACATATACAATAAATAAAATACATGATATATATTATTCCTATTTATATAGATTTGTTGGTGTATAAATAATATGGTACAGACGGGGAGGATCCACGGAGCTCGGCGTGAAGAGTGGAACGTGTTCCGTGTTTTCTCCGTGTGGAACGAGGGGGCAGAGAGCTAAAGTTTGCACCAGCCAAATAACTCTTTTAGGACCTGATCTCATCTAACGGCGTTTTGAGCTACCTTAACGATTACTGGAAACACGGAGGTCGATGGAGCTGATTGATCGGCTTCTCTACGAGGCGTTTATACAAGCGGTGGACGGAGGCTGGAGACTTACAGTCAGATTGAAACCAGCTGTTGTGGGTGAAGCCTGATTTTTGTTTGTCTCTTTTAGAGTGAGAGGAAGTGCTGTTTGTTCACTAACTGTGTGTGCATATATCAGTACAGGACCTGATTGTTCAAATGAACTCAAAGTCTGGTTTTCAGGAGTGTTTTTGTGTTTTTTTTTTTTTATTTCTCAGATGACTTGTGAGTCCAGCTCGGAGCGGTCCCCGTCAGCTAGACGCGGGTGAGGAAGGCCAGGTTGAGTGAGCCGGGGATCTGGATGGTTTCTAGGGCCACGGAGGAGGGGCTGAACGGGAAGGTGACCGGATAGATCATCTTGGTGTCCATCAATAGCTGAGGACTCTCACAACGATCTCGCAAACAAGCCTGGAAGAAAAAACAAAAACAAAACACAAGTTTCCCCAAGTTTAATTTGGAAAAAATACTTAAAAAAAAACAAAAAACTGAAGGGTTGTGTCATTTTGAAACAGCAGCTAGATTTCAGGCACAAGGCAGCAGTTTCTATTTTAAAGTAACTCATAATAAAACTTATATATACACGTACATACACAGTATATTGCATGTTTTTTCCTCCGTAGAAAACCCACATGATTACAAGGGGAACATTCAGCCATCAATAAAATAAAATAAAATAAAATAAAATAAAATAAAATAAAATAAAATAAAATAAAATAAAATAAAATAAAAATAAAAATAAAAATAAATTAAAATTAAATTAAATAAAGATTAAGTTAAGACCGGATGCTTTCAGGCTGTTAATATGTGGGTCTGTGGATGTAAACTTTACAAGAAATTCAATATGAAAGAAAAAGTTCAAACAGAGGACCTTTAATTTGAAATTCAAAAAGGAGGTCAAGCTTAAAAGACTGAGTTCCCCCCTCCTGATTAACACTTTTTTTTTTAAATAAACAAGTGTTTATTTTACTGTAAATATAGTTTGAAAGAGGTTATGAATCTTTTTACACTGAGTGATGTCATTAAAAAAACAGCTTTCAATGATAAATGGTGGTTAAAAAAACATGTCAAACATATTTAAAGACAAAACAGCAACCTTTGCTGTTGCTAACTATAAATAAAATAACTTCTACAGTGTGGGAGGAGTCTCAAAGCTGTTTTTGTTGAGCATTATTTATTAAACCAGGTGATTTTGTAGTGATTTCTTAATAAATCTTAATAAATTACCTGTATGGATCGTATGAAAGGAACTGATACTCTCTCTTCAAACTCGTTGACTGGAGTGTACAGGTTCAGGACTTTTACAATCTGGAGACAAACCAAAATAAAAGCTGTATTTTAGCTTCTGAAATGTGGTGAAATCATTTTTTAAGCTGCTGTAGATGGCAGCAGAGTTTACCTGAGCAGTGGAGAGAGCCTGGCACATGGAGCAGATAGCCTCTGCGTCCTCAATGGTCTTTTTCTTCACCTGCAGCAGCTGAGCAGCCTGAATCAGAGGCCCCAGCGTCTCTTTGGCTCCACAAACCATCAGTCCTTTGTCTCGAAGCCACTCCTCCAGCTGGCTTACGTTGTACCTGCGTGTATGGAGTGAGTGGATCAAATCAGACAAAGAACCACATTCATCACTTAAAAACACACAAAACGAGCAGAATCTGAGACCCTACATGATCTGCACGCCTTTGCTCCAGGAGCACATGTCTTTGCGCAGCAGCAGGTTGTTGAGCGTGACGGCTCCGATGATGTAGAACAGCTGCTTCACCACCTGCTTGATGAGCTCGGGGTCGGTGCCGTGCTGACACATGATGGAGTGGAAGGCGCTGAGCTGCCGCAGGATGGAGTCCAGGGTGTAGGTGCCTTCATCGGCGATGCTGGACGTGCGTTTACGAAGACCTGTGGGCTTCACCCCCGACACGCCCTGGATGGTCTCGTGCTCCAACATGCCAGACACTGGAAGGAGAACACACACACACAAATACACACATTTAGCAAGCAGATCACGTGACCCAGGTTCTGAACACTCAGACGTGTGCACACCTATCATGGGCTGCAGGATGTTCTCCATGCATTTGACCAGCTGCTGGTAGATCTGGATGGCCAGGTCACTAATGACTTGTCTGTACTCAGCCAGGTCAAAGTTGGACAGACAGTGATCGTTCTGTCTGGACGTGTTGTGCTTCATGAAGGCCTGAGACACAAAAGCAGAAAGAAATAAAATGAAAACAAAATTTTTTTGATAAAAATAGTTAAATCATGTTTTAGCTTTTCAGATTTTTGTTTCCCATTTTTCATGGTTATTAGTTTTTATGGGAGAACATCACAGCTGCTCTCACTCACCTCTGCTTTTTCCAACTAAAACTAGTTTGAATGTAGTTAAACTGAAGAATGAGCTCTTAGGATGTTCATATAGATAAAATAATGAAATGTTTGCTCTTTGATCCGAGTCGACCCTAAATATATAAACTAAACAGGTGAGTTTATCTTAAACAACCTGTGTTGTAGCAGGGGCTCCTCTACAGGCAGACTGATTTCATCATTAATACAATGAGCTGCTTGAGCAAATATTTGTCAATCAGAACAGAACATTTTCAATCTGGGCAGCAATAAAGACTCTAAACTGTCCAGAATAATAAATCTTCATCATTGTATTTTCAGGTATTAACTACATTTAACCTAAAACTGATTTGGTTCTGCTCAAATGTTTAAATAAAACAGCTTTTTTATCACAAAGATCAAAATAAGGAGTTCATATTCAACTTTTTAAAAGAGTTGCGTAGTAAAATATAGCCTCTATATTTGTTTTGTTTTCCAGTATAAGCACGAACTGACACAACAACCAATGATTTCACTTCTTCTGAAACCCTTTCAAACACATAAATGATCTCAGTGAACTAAGCAGATGAATAAACCGTTTAATAAGTAAATATTTGTGTACTGATGAGCTGCAGTCACCTCGTCTCCACTGTATTGTTTCAAACAGTGCAGGAAGCGGCAGGTGTTAGCCAGCCAGAATGAAACCGTCTCAAAGTCGTCGCCTCGTTTCTACAAGAGGAGAAAAAAAACATTATTTTAAATTAAAACAACCTGTTTTATCCCAGTGAGGTGTTTTTATCTAATCCAGTAATGTTAAAGTGAAGACCTAAACGTACCTTCAGGATCTTCTTAATGCTGTTGATGGTGGATGTGAGCAGAGTGCGGACCTTCTGGTCATCGTTCAGATAGTCTGCGTGTCTCAGACACATGAACAGGATGTAGGCTGGAAGACCTGGGATCAGATTCACGGCGACACCTCGAGGCTTCAGCTCTGGAAACGCAGAGGAGGAACAACCTTTTTATTAGATTTGAAGTTATTCTGATTTTATTCTCATTAAAAAAAAGGTAAACATCAAAGAAAAGCTTCCTCGCTGTCACGTCTTACCCAGGATGAGGTTCTTAACCAGCTTCATCTCATCCTCCTTCTTGTACTCCAGCATTCCCTGGAAGTCCTTCTCCCTGCGGGGGATGTTCACAGGGCGGATGGGCTCCTCCACCATCTGTCCTGGGGACGTCTGGCCCTCAGTCTGGCCGGCTGAGGGGACACAGTTCATGTAAGAGTCAGCTAATCACCTGGAGCACCGAACACGTATCGTCTGTAGAGTCTCAAAAACTTCAGCTCCCGTACCTCCCATCTCACCAATCCTCTTGGAATAAACCTTCAGCTGCTTCTTCAGCTTGCGGATGGTCCTGTCCTGCTTCTCCAGCTGCTCCATCAGATCCTAAAACACACACAGGGAGGAAGAGATGAGCAAGACTTAAAGAAACCAGGAAAAGAAATGACAAATCTGGTTAGACTTTGACTACTGCGCAATGTCGCCCTCTAGTGGTAAAGAAGGGCAATCAAAAATTTTGAGGGTCATTTTTTTAATAAAGCCTTTTAAATTTCATATCTGGGGAAAAAACAAACAAAAGAGGGCGGAGCTAACTCAGCAATAAAACTGTGGTGCTGATTTTCAGAGGAAGGAAGGCTGCGGGACTCAGTCGCTGTTAGAAAAGAGAAGTGAGGCGAGCTGTAAGTTAGAGCTAACGCAGTGAGTTAGAGCGACACTCAGCGCTGTTTTATTCAGAGGACAAAACTTGAGTTAGTTCTCACACACATGCTGACACACACACACACGCACACACACAGACTCTACATACAACCATCCGTCGTAAAATGATGACTCGAGCCTCTCGGGATGCTGCGGGGTCGCTGGTCATGAGTTCCTGTCAGGTGACACCATCCACACAATGTGAGCGTGTGACAGAGCTGGACTAACAAACTCTTAGCCGTTAACCCAAAACAGCCAGTATGAACGAGTAAACTTTGTAAATAAATCAACGACTGATGCAGAAGCTGATTTAAGACTTCACTTTGTCCATTTCTGTACATTTTCTTTAACACATTAAGTGTGCACCATGTAAGAGTGAATGCACAGTTTTAAAAATGTGTTAATTTGCCTTTTATCAGAATTTTACACAAGGTGTGACAGATTTAGTTAACGAGGACTTGCTGAGAGTAAATAAAATGCTCCGCTTTTGTTGAATGAATGTGTGTTTGTAGGGATTCTGCCTCAGTGTGTGTGTGTGTATTTCTGTGTGTCTCTTTGCCAAGAGGGTTTTAAATGATTTCCTGAATTCTGTGTGTAATTTGTTGGAGTGTGTGCTGTGGTGTACCAGGTTCTCGTTGGTGAGCCGGGTGATCTCGTGCTGCAGACTGGCTTCGATCCGGGCCTCCGGAGGCAGCTGCAGGTTCTGGGCCAGTAGCTGCTGCTGCCGGTTGTTCTCCTCCTTGACGTTCTGCAGCTCACCTCGCAGCGACTCCACCTCGTTTTCATAAGTTCTCCTCTGAGTCTGAAGCTGGTGCTCCAGCAACCTGAGTGGGAAAAGAGAGGGAGACCAGGCGGACTTTAGTTTCAGAACATCAGAAACACATGGAGAGTTCAGGTGTGGAGGGAAGGAGAGGAGTTTCCACCAGAGTGTAGTGATGCAGGACAGCAGCAGCATGCTGAGAGCAGCATAGTTTTCCACTGATTCTACTGAGATGTTACTCTCTACTCATCTAAACAAGCAAAATCAGCAAAGCTGCAGAAGGAAGAACCATAAAATGTAATGCTTGAGGTGTTAAAATGTTCCTTCTGTCTTTCTATCTACTCTTGTTGCAAAGAGCAAAGTGACATTTTATTCTGTAGGACTTATGGTGCCTGCAGTGCACAAGACAAACCACCAGCAGTCCTTAAAAAGATGGCTCCATCGCACCACCAGAGGCTCCAAATGTTTGTCTGAATTATTGTTTTGTGTCATCGTAAAGGAAGAAAAACGTTAAAAGATAGAAGTTAGAAGACAGAAAGCCAAAGGTCTGAATCAAAAAGCTTCTCCTCCACTACAATTATCAGAATGAACCACAGCATGAAAGCATTAAAAATATTAATATAACTTAAGAAGTTTTTAGTTATTATACAGAAATGTCATGACCAACCAGGTTAGTAAAAAGACAAACTCTACAGCAACATTTTCACAGCTAAAACAGATCAAAACAAACCAAAATTCAAATATAATACTACGTGGAAAACCAGACTTAGATTAAATTATAATTATAATAAACACTCTGAAAATGTACATAAAAACTAAAACACAGCAGCACTAATTGTCTGCTGTGAAAAGCAAACATCATGCTGTAAAACTCATGTGTTTGAAACACAGCTACACCTGATGGTCTCCTTTAGGCCCTGATTAACCAGCCACAGCTCCCCGTCCTCGTTCAGCTTGTGGAGGTCCGGAGCAGCAGATCTGACCCACATGAGGCCCAGAGGGACAGGATGACAACAGAAAAATAAGGAATGGTTGAGGGTGGACACAGGTGCAGGAAGACATGAAGAACAGGTGTGCAAGTGAAAATATAATTTTTTTAATCCACATCAGTAGTGTGAATGTTCTAGATATCAACCTGGCAATAGATTCAGTTATTTTATATATTTCTTAATAAAACCTAATAAAGTCTGCTGTATGATTTCCTTTAACAACTGACTAAAGACAATTCAATTAATCTGCTTCATGTTATAAAATGTGATATAAACTTACTTTAACATGTAGATTGTGTGCATTTACACAAAGAAAGCAACAAACATCTAAGAAGGCAGACTGAGAAAAACGGTTGCCGTGCTGCTCAGTAAAACGTTCACCTCTGATGAGTTACACTGCAAAGCTGCCTTCATCACATCAAAATAATTTGTTTTTTAAATTACGTGTTGTATATATGCATCTTTCTGTCATGTTGGCACAAGTGAGATGAACCAAAGTGATAACAGAAGAAAGGGGAGGAGGGTTTATGAACCATAAATGTTCATAAACTTCAGTGTTGTATAAAGTACCTCAGAGTGATACTTTGGTAAAAGTTCAAGTCTCCTCTAAGAATATTACTTG
This sequence comes from Anablepsoides cearensis, assembly GCA_032275365.1. NCBI lineage: Eukaryota > Metazoa > Chordata > Actinopteri > Cyprinodontiformes > Rivulidae > Anablepsoides > Anablepsoides cearensis. Next base: position 14,363,611 of record JAUBOC010000043.1, read on the forward strand.
AGTAAAAGTCTTGAAGTATCTAATATATTTTGTACTTAAGTATCAAAAATAAATTTCTGACATAAAATGTACTTAAGTATTAAAAGTAAAAGTATTGAGTAAAAATAAGTGGCTAGACTTCCTAAAATGACATTTATTGGGAGGTGATACCCTCAAAAAAACATTTTTGTCATATAAAAATGTTAATGTTAAAAAATTTAGGATATATAGATATCATAGACATCTTCATACTAGTCTACATACAGTATATCTTCTATGTTCTGCTGCAGTGTGACATGATTTGTGTTATTTGCAGTTGTGGTGGTTTGTGTACAAACTAATACAGGATCAGAAGGATATATATTTATACTTCTCATCCAACCACAATTAAATTCACTCTATACAGGAGGATAATGTTTTTTTAACAAGCTGTAATGAAATATTAGTAATGACTTTCTACTTCTTACCTTTTTAAAAAAAAAATATGTAGAAAGTACAGATACATGTGTAAAAATGTAAGTAGAAGTAAAAAGTAGGATGAAAAATTACTCACGTTAAGTACAGATACCCAAAATTTCTACTTAAGTACAGTAAATAAGTATTTGTACTTAGTTACTTTACAACTCTGATAAACTTTGATGTTTTAACAAGAAAACCTAACAAAAACAACTCAAGAGCTGGATTTCATGCAGTATTAATGCCAACGTCATTCCAAGAAGCAGAGATAGAAGCTCTTCCATAACTGTGTCAGCTGCTGTTAACATGTTAGTAAAAACTGAAAGTGTTTTCATGCTTAAACGCCACACAGCTGCTGCGGCACCAGCTGGACTGGAAGAATGGAACCTGTAACCATTTTCTTCAAAAAGCCTCTAAAGCCACTGAAAACTACACAAATTTAACTTTGAAGCAAAGGTGAAACTCCTCGGAGTTGTGTTAAATCTAAGACTCTTATCCATGCCAGCAAATTTACCTCATGCACACCCTGAAATTATTTTCCTAAAAAACGCTACAGAATCTTCTGCACCTGAACCGTTTCTCAGGCTGCAGGGACAGAAAATGTCACTCCACAGTGTGAAACCAGCTGCTTTAGCCTTCGCTGACCATGCATGCTCTGCCCCACGATGCATGGGCCGCCTCTCATCAGTTACCTCAGCCTACTCAGGAGATCGCTGACTTCCAGCGGCGAACGCGTGAACCTGGGAGATCTGACAGGACACACGGGCGCACACACACGTCTCTTACACAGGAAGCACACGCACGATGGAACTAAAATATGTTCAACGGAGCGGAGCCGCTGGAGAACAGGACGGGTGACGGGGAAACAGCATACCTGCTGGTGTCTTTGAGGCCGATGTAAGCTTGTTTTAACTCATCAGCGTCTTTCAGCTTGTTTACGTCTGCTGCAAACACTGAAGGCTCCGTCATGGTCTCCTACAGGTGACAAAAATACAATTTTAATTAAAGATGTCAAACAGAAACAGGGATTTAGGAAAAATATCTTTAACAATAAAAAAAAAAAGCGAAAATAGTGTGCAATTCTGCAAGTGCATAAAGTCACATCCGTTTTTTAAATAATTCATGCTGTAATAGAACTCATGCAAGAAGCTTTCACTCTGTGGTAAAATCCATCTGTTAAGTCAGAATGTACGTCTGCTGTTTTATTAAGTACAGAAGAAGAGAAACTGATGATAAATGATCCCTGAGCTGAAGATTTAATGATGCTGAGTGAAAACCACAGATCAGAAACACAACAGACAAACACAGATGAGGCAGGTTAAACACTTAAATTAAATCTCACTGAGGACTAAATGTGGTGAGTGAGAAGATCTGGCACGTGTTTCCTGTTCTCATAAATCACTGTTTGATCATCACTGATTTAACTAATCTGTCTGCTCTGTTCACTTCAATGTTCAAACTAAATTATCCGTTTTCTATTTCTCACTGAACATTATGTGGTAATAATAAAGAATAAAGAAGACAGATCTATATTTGGTTTATATTAAGGAAAAAAAAGACTCACTAATCATAAACTGCAGCTGAAACATTTCAGTTTAGTACCAGTAGTACCAGACATGAAGCTGTTGATTAAATAAGTAAATAGATCGGCTAATTTTCTACAGGTGTGTGTATTTTTTACGTGATGTGTCTCACGGGAAAAGACAAAAATAAATAAAAATGCATGGATGATGCAATAGTTTAACTGTACCTTCTCATCCTGTGGAAAAGCGTGGATGAAGGAGAGAAGGTGGAGACAGGAGAGTTAGACACACAGCTGAGAGTGAAATCATTAGCAACACTGTTAATGAGCAGCTGCACGGTTTTAAGCCTGATCGCTGATTTGATCAACAAAAAGGGAGTTACTAAAACATTTTTATTATTTAAAATGTTTAAAAAGAGAATTGTTCTGATTTTTTTCCCTTTGGGTGGGTATAAAGTTGCTAAATAAACAGAGAGAATGATGATGAGACGACACATAAATGTAAGCAGGTGGATGAAAGCAAGCAGAGAATCATCCACCTACATTCAGCTTCACAAACAAAAACAACCTGTCATTTCCAGACGGTTACAGGTGGAGATAAACTGATTTAATGTTACCTTGTGGTGCACCGCCTCCTTCTGGCTGACCAGCTGTGAGCGCAGGATCAGCACCTCCTCCTTGCGGACCTCCAGCTCCTCACAGGAAGCGTTGAGCTGGTCCAGAAGCACCTTGTAGGCGGGCGAGCCCGGAGCCCCGGTGTTGGAGGCGGCGTCGCCGAGCAAACTGCGCCTCATCTCTGCCAGGTCATGTCTCAGCTTCTTGTTCTCCGACTCCAGCTCCTGACGCTACGGGGGTTCAGTGTCCAGCAGTTAGTTAAAGCTCAGAATCACAGGAATCTACAGGTCGCTGGTGGAAACATCTGTAAGGTTCTTACTTTCAGGGACTCGTACTCCAGCTCAGCTCCACGAGCCTTCCTGAACTGTGCATCATCCTGGAGCATGCAGGGAAGAGGAGACACAATCTGATGATCTGATCAGGCATTATGCTAAGTTTTAATCTCATTTATGGATAAAATGATTTATTTTCACGGGAGCTGAGAAGCTGGGTGACGGTACCCTGGCTCTCGCCCTCTGGAACTGATCCTCTTTGTTTTCCAGCTCGTCTCGCAGCGACTGCTTCTCCTGCTCCAGTTCTGTGACGCGTTTCTGCAGCTTGAGAGTCAGCGAAGTTTCCATGCCTCGCGTCACATCCTGCGTGAAGAAAGAAATGATGTATTTACTGTTTCAGAAAAAAGTCAAAATCTTCATCCTGTAATAAAGAAAACCAGTTCTTTCTTTTTGTCCATTTTCTTACGTCGGCGGTGCGAGAGCCTTCTTCTGGTTCTGTGTACTCAGAGTTGAAGGTGTACTCAGACTCATTGCTGCTGTGGGTGGAATCTGTCCTCCTGTGGCCAGGTTTGGAGATGTTCTGCAGACACCAGAGTGGATAAATCTATTAAATCAATACTAAGGCTTTCAACACTGCAAGCAAATGTAGCCCAAATATGATTATTTTTATTTTTGACCGTCTGAATGTAACAAATACAATGTTTTTTAGATCTGATCCAGATCTTTTTCACGTGTAGTATTAGCAGCAAGATCAAATGTAAACAATGAAGAAAACAAGCAAAGCAGAACTACCATAACTTTTGTTTTAAACAGTAAAATACATTACTTATACAGAAGTTAACCTTTCAGCTTATTCAATACAAGTGAAAATATGTTTTTATAAAATAGTTTTAATATTTAATATTAGCTATAGAATGAAGTAGAGCACATTAGAAATTCACATATGTTCTGTTCACAGTTACAGGAGTAGATTTTTTTCTGTTGTGTTTCCTCACCGAGTAGTGAACCATCTCCTCCTTCAGGTCGTCGTATTTCTCCTCCAGGCGCAGATGTTCTGACAGCAGGTTCTGGTAACGGGAGCGCTCCTCGTTCAGGTCCGTCTGCAGCTGACGAGTCTCGTCTGCTATGGCGCGAGTCATTTTCTCTGTCGGGACGACGCGGAAAGGACACAAGTTGTTTTGGGACGACTGAGTGAAAAGTCTTGATGTTTTTATTTCATGCAGGCGGTGTAACGTACCGGTCATCTGCTGACTCTGCTCCTGAATCAACCTGTTCAAGTCGTCCTTCTCTTTCTTCAGCAAACCGTTCTGGTCCGTCAGCTCAGACACCATCTTTACACAGATTTAATCCCTTTATTACACTTTGAGTGAAGCTCAAATAAACAAACTAAACAGTTACTGTTACAGAAAAAACAAGGTAAAATTCAGAAATTTTAATGAATTTTTTCCTGAAATTCAAAACATAATTTATCAGAGAAATGTTTCACTAAACAAATCGGAAAATATATTTATTTCTGTTCATCAAGTTTAAAAGGAGCAAAGACAAAATGATGAAACAGAAAATCTGAGGATCAGAGGACAAAAAAAGAAAACGTGTATTCTGACTTACTTTTTCCATTTCGCTCCTGTACGTTTGCGCCCAGTCCTCGATGCTCTTCTTCTCCTGCTGCGTGACGCTCAGCTCCTTCCTCAGTTTCTCCAGCTCCTCCAGCAAAGACGACACCTGATTGGTTTTGTTTTGGGCGTCTTCCTCTGCCCCGCGCAGCCGGCTCAGCTCGCTGCGCATCCGCTCTCCCTCCACGGCGTAGGAACTCTCCAGACTGACGAGCTTCTCGTTGATCAACTTGTGGTCCTTGTTCTAATGAGGACACCGAAAAAAAAAACAAAAAATATGTTATTTGTGACCCATCATATCGAAATGAGGATTAATTCAAATTTGGTCAAAATGACCTAATTACATTTTCAGATTCCTGACTTTAAAAGCTACATTTTGATACCTGGATCATT
>JAUBOC010000043.1:14400088-14420974 GCA_032275365.1 Anablepsoides cearensis
ATGTTTTGCGGACAACCAGATTTTGTAAACAGGTTGTCCGCTGGACAACCTGAAAAAAATCCTTATGTCTACCCCTGCTGTATTATTCTTGTTTACATGAATATAGTCTTTTCATTTGTCCTGATGTGCAAAAATAATAATAAATAATAAAATTCACAATATATTTTTTAGTTTTATAATGTCACCTCCACTGGCCATAAAGGTTCCTGAAAAGGCCTCAAAAAGGCCCATGAATGTGTGTGGTAGTCACAGTTGTAGCTTGTTTTGCAGCTCTGAACACTTTTTATTAGTGAACCATTGAGCAGAAATGGCTCTCTTGGTTGTAAAGATTGCAGACCCCTGCCCTAGGAGCTGACTATGTAATATATTAATTTTCTGACACCAACTTTTATTCTTTTTATTTGTAAGCAATAACAATCAAAACTACAATTAAGGCTTGAAATATTTCACTGTATGCATAATGACTCCATATAGCCTAATGAGTTTTACTTTATGAAATAACAAAATAATTTTAAAAAAGCTCTCATTTCTAAGATGTACAATCTTAAAAAAAATCATTGAAATGCATAGAAATTGGATTGTTAGCGTTTTTGTTTTGTTTTTCAAATTTATTGTATGCAAAACAACATCAAAAGGACACATTTAACTAACATTTGTGCAAAACTAGTTTATTTACAAAACAAAATGGCACATTGTGACAGCAGGGCAGCCATTTACATGCACAGCTCACATAGATGTCATGCCGCCTTAGATTTACCACGAGTAAATCCTGTCAGAAATTACCCTTTTTAAGCACAACAAAGGGCTGAAAACAATTTTAAGATTAAAACTACTTTAACTTAGAATTACATAAGGTCTTTCCTTAAGTTTTTATACAGCCTGTTCCTAGTAAATATGTTTTAACAATTTAAGGGCTGGTACCCCACTTGCAGGAATTGGGTTTTAAGGTTTAATGATTCTCCTCGACACCTCTGTGAGCAAGATGATTCATTCATGACAACTGTGACCCCAGTCAAAGATTGCTTCGTCAGGCCGAGGCAGAAGTGAAACAGAGCACCACAAATATGGTGCAACCTTTCAACTCTACAGCTTTTAGTCATCGTTTAAGAAAACATCTTATACATCTAAGATGTCTTGAAGGAATCATCTATCTGTAATCAAGAACTTCTGTACATTTATATTTTAGCATCAGTTTAAATATCTACCGGATTACTGAATGAATTAAAACACAGTGAAGTTTGCAGCTGGTAATTCACACATGCAGCTCCAAAGAAGTGCTGTCTTTATCATTGAAATGGACACAAAATTGTTAACAAAATTAAACTTGGTCTCTGGATTTAGTGCTTTCCGCCTCTTAACCATAATGTAATTTAAAAGATCATACAGTGAATAATACACAAATCAGATGAAAAACTTTCTAAAATGCAGATGCCTGCCCCTGTGTCCGACAAATATGTACAATTGTACAGACATACAGATGCACACTTTCAATCTGAAGGACCCTGAACTGAAGCATTCAGAACCACAGAGCTGTAGTTTCTGCTGCTCATATTTACCAGTAAAATGCCTTGTTTACTGTTCCAACCCAGACCATTCATACACACACTGTATCTTACACAAAAGTAAAGAGAAAATATAAAGAAAAAAAAGTCAGTTGGGGTGAGTGGTAGGGGCAGACAGAGGAGACTGGGCCAGATGAGGCTGAAACAAAAGTAAACATCCTTTGAAGTGATCAGATAGCCAGTTCAGTGGGGTTCTAGATGTGGGCTCTGGTGGACAGAGGGCAAGTGTGAGGCGAGGGAGAGGTAAAGTTACAGCTTTGAGACGTAAGTGGAGCGGGTTATGGGGCCAGGAGGTGCCGCATGTGGATCAACCTGCCAGTTTACTGGCCACCAGAGAGGGTTTCCTTTGGGGCAGGTCCTGGGGGGTGGGAATGTGGTCCCCTGTGATTTCTGCCTTCTCTGGTGCAGCTGCTGGCAACTGCTTGTTCTTTATCTTCGCTTTAGCCATGTTGTAGTCACCAGAGTCAAAGTATTTTTGCTGCAGACAGAAAAAAAATATACCATGAGTTACATCACAAGAACAAAACAAAACAGAATATAATAAAAGATAGAAAATATTCACAATTATTTCAAACACACAAGTACAAGTTGTTCGTATTTTCACTCAGTAATTGTATGCAGAAAATTTTAACAACGCATCTAAGCAGCTGCTTTTATAACTGTCTAAATGCTTTGGAAAAGGGCAGGTGGTTAAATAAAAACTAAAACTACTAAATTACAGATATAGATTTTTGTTGCAATTAAGAAAATGAAACAAACAAACCCATTTACAGAATAATGGCTGGGCTAACATTCCTCGTTAGGTCTGTTGTCAAGCTACATAACAACTATTAAAATCCAAAGGGGTCACTTGTAAATGCCTGTTTTCCCTGGTGACCAGTCACAATTTTAACAAGACTGAAAAGGAAAAAAAATAAAATAAAATAAAATAAAATGACATTTCATAGGTTAAAGTTGACGCCATTTTTAATTACGTGGCTGAACAACACCACTCATTTTACCATTAAAATCCACACAAAGCGTAGCATTTCCAGCTGGTCAAAAGAAAATTTTATTTTAGTCTGTTTTCCTCCAGTTTCTGCAGGGAAAGACTGTAATGTCCACTCGTGTTTTGAGTGTGTTAAAACCAAATATTGAAACAAACTTAGGAGTCTTTACTGTACAATGCTGACACTGTAAAATATGGGAACTAGCCTCAGGCAAATTCTTGAAGTTTTGAAGGTAAACACCAGAAACTAACTCACCCCCTTCTGCAAGCGCTTGCGGAGCAAATCTGAGCCTCCAGGCTTATTTCCTAAATTTGGATACCTGGCCTTTAGTTTAACCTCCTCTGCTTTCTCAGGACTAATCACCTTGTCCTGTATTTCCTGAAAATGCAGAAAAAAGTATATTACAGGCAAAAATTATTAACAAAACAAACAAAAGAAATTTATTAATTAAATGATAAATATATAAAAGAAGAGAACAATTTAGATTCAAGGCTGGGGAAAAACACAAGTTATTATACTTCAACATTAATTTAAAGGGATAAGTTTAAGCAAACACAATGAGCACTTTTTTCTCCCCCAAAAAGTGTTCTGCATGGGCTACTGCTGTATGCAATGGTTAGGACCATCGACATTCAATCAATCTGGGTGCTGTAATTAGTTATTTTATGATTAAAAGAAAGGTTATGTGACACCATGTTTGTGTGAAGAGGGGGAGTAAGCAGGACTTAAAGCCCCACATCTCTTGTACGCAGAAATACAACATGGAAAAGAAAATGTTTTGCTATAGTAAGAGCTTACTATAGCAAAATGGTTGACATAACAGTTTGATCCTTTGCATTGACGCAATGTTCAATTGGAAACACTTAAGTCCTATATCAGGGATGTTGAATTCATTTACACCAAGGGCTACATGAGCATTATGTTATGAAGTTGTAATTAATTTCAATGATTCGTAACTATAACTAAACAGAAAACATCACATTCATTGTCTCATTGCTAAGGCTGAGCACCACTAACAAACAATAACTGTTTCTATGCAGGAAATACCACATAAAGCTCACTGTCCTCTTATTTTTAGACATTATTGCAGGGCTATTCAAGTGTTATCATTCACATTTTAATGTGTTTATTTTGTTGCATTGAATCATAAATTTAGTTTACCACTGATTTAAAAACTATTTTCATATTTAAATGGGACATTAGTTACCCTTGTGCTGCATTTGATTTTGGCCCACGAGTCTTAAATTTGACACGTATGGTCCTAGATAGTACTTTGACACATACTCCATACACAGTGGCGATGAGCAGCACTAATCTAAATATTTGTTCCACTAGCCCTAAAACACTAACTCAAATATTTAGGTCCCCTAATTCTAAAGCACTAATGCACTGAAGGTTTTAGCAAAGGCTAATTCTAAAGCACTAAAATAACCCAGTCAACCCATGAACATTCTTTAACAGACAATATGAGTCACATGTTGCTCTGTTATGATTGACATTCCACAGCCTTATTTGAGTTCATATATTGTCATCTAGTGATAAGTGACACACATATGAAGAAAATGTGTAACAGCTTTAACCCTCAGCTGTTACCAATACCATTGATCAATAACATTTATAGGCCTCAGTTAGTGCTTCTAAATTTAGCAAGCGCTAATCCACTAATACATTTTAAATTTAGCAAAAGCCCTAAAGCACTAATAGGGGAACTATTTACCTTATTAGTGCTTTAGGGGAACTGTGCCCACACAAAACTAAACAGAAACAAACGCCGTGTATGAATCTGGTGCATATAAAAACCACGTCTAAACCTACAGAAGAGCGAGCCCTAGTTGTCTACCTCCGCACGAACACTGGATTTGAATAGAAATAAAATGCGGGTATATAAACTTCTTATTGTGACCAATTTGCACACCGGAGACCACTGATCAAGTTTGAGTACAAGTGTGGTGTCATTGTATGAAGCAGGCGGAACATCGGTGTTTTGTTGAGCTAAGCTAACGCTAGCATTAAGCGATGCTTTTGCCAGTCAGTGTGAGAATGCCATAACGATTAGCAGCAGCTAGCATTAGCTAAAGGTCTGAGATTCCCTGCAGTCTTACACAAGACGTTTATTCACACATTGTCCCCACCGCAAGAAAATGCGCTTTTTAGGCTTCTGAATGTGTTACACGACAAAAAATGTGTTGTGTTTAGTTAAGGGGCTGGTTGCTAGCTTTGACTGATATGTCAACAATGACGCGCGCGCGGGTGGAAGAAGAAGCTAAACGTTACAGGTAGCAGTAAAAAGTCAACGACGCTGCGCTTCAGCAAAGCACTGCAGTTACCGTCTCCTCCACCGGTGTCTCCTCTGCGGTCTGGGTTTCTTCGTTATCTCCCGACATTTGTAATTGAGCTCGACCAAGGCACTGCTCAGTAGTAGCGGGGGAAAAAAATCCGCTGTTTTGATTGACTTTCTGTAGCCCACACACACCACTGCTGCCGACGAGATGCTAAAGGCTCGCTCCCGCCTAAAAAAATACGTCACACGTGCGGGGACCCGGAGCACGTTCCCGTTCCGTCCGTACACGCGCACGCTGAGCTCCGGCTTAGATTGCGTAATATGAAACGGATCAGCTGTTCGGGCCATGTGCTGCCACAAAATCCTGTTGTTAATCCTCAAACATGAAGGATGCTACCAATGATTACCACAATGCAGCTCTTTAAAAATCCCTAATATTAGATTTTATTCAATGCATTTTATAGAGCAGGATACTCTAAAATTTCCTGGATAGACACAAATGACAGACATGTTTAAGCATGCAGTTTTTTTCTTTCTCACCTCTTTTTTATGCTGCTTCAGTTGTAGGTTCACAATAACTTAAAACCAGGTTGTAGTGTGGACTTCAAGTGACTGATACACCTTAAACTTGATATTTTCTCTGTCATTTTGCTGGTGTGCATGAAATCTCATTGGACTGGAGCACGGTGCAATGCAGAAGTGGTCATGATCAGCTCAAAGACTGCAAGGTGATGCAGGCCACTTGGCTACACAATCAGTCCAAACTATCCTTTCAGCATTGGGTTTATGAGGAGCTCGTGCTGAGACACTGCAGTGGTCTTTCACAGTACATCATTGATAAACATCGCTTTTCTCATTTGCTGCTGATCAGTGTGGTGTTTAGTTGGCAATATCTTGCAGCTATTAGTTATTTCAAAAAACTGGAGAATACTTATTTTCACTTGCTGCATCTGCATTTAGGCCTAGTTTTACTGTTATATTAACAAACAGTAATACAGAATACAGCCTTGTACATGCCTGACATCTATAAGGACTGAGCTGTATTACAAAATGACTTATTACTGCATACATGCCTGGTACTTATGCAGCAGGTTGCATTGTGTATCGCTGTCTTTACATGACAGTCAATGAGTCAATAATATATGTCAAATCAAAGTACTTGTTTTGTACTACAGTGAGTTTGACTTTTGACTCAGGTTCAAAATGATGACATCTGCTAAAAAACAAATATCAGTTTCTCAATGGGAAGAATAAGAAAACTAATTTGCATCTTTTTAGGTGACTGAAAATAAGGCAATTGTGAAAGTATGTTGACTGTTTAACACTGAGTTTCTCAACACAGCTGAAGTTTAGGAAACCCAGTGAGAGGGGGTTGGGGACACACAAAAAAAGAGCAGATTTTCAAGATCGCTTTAGAAGATAGAGATATATTTTTTTTTCAGATTTGAATATTAATGTCAAAAATACACACTATGATATACAGTTTGCACTACATCTTAGCATGACAGACATCACAAGTAGTAACTGAAATATTAATTTAAATATTAAATAAACTGATGGGAAAGTAAACTGAAAGTGAATATGTAAACACTAAACTAACGTTACTCTCTCTATTGCAACACTTCCAATAAAGTGGTTTTGTAACCGTACAAAAGTATTAGAATATGACTATTTTCTGTTTTATTTCCAGTTATAATGAAAACAAAAAAAAAATTAAATAAAAATCCACAGTGCACTTCTGATGTCCTGCTGTGATGTTTTTAGGTAAATTCAGGGTGATTGCCTCTCCGACGTCTTCGGTGGTCCAATGGGATGTGTTGCACTACAGCCTGGCACCCAGTTTCTCTCCCACGTGCACTCTCTCGGCTCCGAGCTGAAGGAACCTCACAGGGTCACGCAACTCAGGGTTTGAATGCACTTTTAGCTCAATCAGTCTAATATTCAAGAACATTTGGAGTTCTAACAGAAAAAAAATCACTGCTTTGTGTTGATAAGAATTTAGAGTGAATAACTAGAGATTTATCTGTTTGGATTCGTGTCAGCAGTGTAAAATAGCCTAATATTCCTCTGGACAAATTTAATGTGTCTAAACTGCCTCTGTGGATGACGAGCACTGATCTCCACTCTCCTGCCAGACGCTGGAGAGGATTCACAAAACAGCATGAAAAAAAAAAAAAGAAAATCCTTTTAAGTATGGTAACAATATTTTGACCAGCATTACAAACTCTTACAAAAACTACCTTTGACCCAACCCTCTTGTTCCAAGGTTGTGCACTAAACAGAGAATAAGGTGTATTTCTGAGGAGTCTCTCAGGCTCTAAGCTGACCCTCAATGTCAGTTCCAGGATGAAACTTAAGTTCGTGGACATAACAGTCCATAAACCACATCTCTTTCCAAAATGCAAGCCATGAGCTGATGGGCTGAATAAAAGTCTATCGCTGGCATTGAGTTGTGACTGAAGCTTCTGTAATGGATGCAACCGGATGGATGAGGGAGGCGTCGCGCTTCAGCAGCGAGGAGAAAACGCTGGGTCAATGGGAGATTCTGTGGAGGACTGCAGCTCATAGGCAGCACCGCTGTCCACCTCCATCGACTTCCTGGAGAACAGCAGGCGGATGTCCCTGTGAAGGTAGAGCTTCCCAGACTTCGAGCTCTGGAACCTGGAGACGACAGACAGGAGAGCGTAAACAAGACGTCTGAGCAGCCGAGTGTTTTCCACACAGCAGCGGCTCCTCCCACCTCAGGTGAACGAGGTAGCGCAGGGTGCGGCCTGGGCCCTGGGCGAGGGCCTTCCTGCTGCTGTGATTGTTTGAGTCGCGGCGAACGGGAACGGAAAAGGTTCTCTGGCGAAGGAAGGTCTGGTGACCAGCTGGCATGGCTCTTAAATCGTACATCACAACAAACATCTTTACCACCGTCTTGTTGGGGTTGAATAAGGTCTGAAAGATTGAAACAGAGAAATTTCAAGGGTTTAAACTTCTTTTGTAATCCAGTAGGAGCAATTTTTACATAACACATAAAAATATTAACACAATGAACCTAGCATCCAGACAGTGTGATTAAAGTGTATATAATAAAAGACTTTCCAAATTCCAAAATATAAGCAGACTGAAGCTTTGTTACAGGAAGAATTTCTCATTACAGCCACTGGGAGTCTCCAGTTCCTTTAGTGACTTCATCTGATTTTTTTTTCAGTGCCATGAATATTCTGGAGTGGAAATACTGCATGGACATCAGCATTTAAAATAACATTTCTACAACTTTGAAAAAATTTCCTAACCACTTGAATGGTTCCTGATGGAGGTACACGGTAGCCCCTTTTTCCCAGGGACTCCAGGTTTATCACACCCTGTGAGAAAACATACGACAATCACGGCGTCACAAGCAGGCATACAAGAAGGAGCGCGCACATTCACACGCACAAAGGACAATTTCATCTCTGGGCTCAGCTTTGTGACGTAAAGAAACAAAAACAAAAAACAACAACAGGTAATTTGGACGATTAAGTGAAATAAAGTGAGCTCACCATATATGGTGAGGGAGCGTTGTCATCAGAGACGCTGTAGAAGGACACATCCACAGGTAAGGTGAGGTGACTGGGGCAGAAGGATCCGCTGGCTCCCACCTCTGCAGTAAAACCTTCCACTGTGCCTAAAGGCTCCAGGCGATAGTTCAGCACACACTCCTGACAAGTTCAGTGTGAAACATTTCCTGCTATTAATCTTCAAAGCGATGACAAACTTTTACAGTTTTAGTCATGACAATTGACAACTTCTGCATGATGACTGTACAGATTTCCAACTTTGATGGTGTGATTCAAAACTTGTGTCAGTTAATGGGAGCTGGTGTCCAAATAAAACACACGATGTGTTATACCTCAAAGTTTCCCAGAAGGCTGAGACTGGCAGGTGGAGCGCTGGCGCTGAACAGCTGCTGTGACTCATCTGTGTACCCTTCTGTCTTCGGACACACCCTGAAGGGTTAAAACCACACATGCTTGATCAACTTGTTCTCAACATCATGACGTAAAAAAAGCATCGTCCCTGGTATGCCTGGCTATACCTGTACCACCACAAGATAAAACCACCTGAGGCTAATTTGACTGTTTGTAAACAAGAAGCAGTAATCACCAGAACAACTGGCTTTTAAATTCAACCGGTCACGTGATCAAACACGTAAACAACATTTCTGATCAGACAACAAAGACGCCGTTTGATGGTGGAAAGTAACTTTCAACCCAGAGTTTTACGCTCCGCAAACATCTGCTTCATAAAAGAGCAGCGCTGAGCTTCCACCCACAGCTGCTGTGTGTAGGCAGAGGCATGAATCTCTGTGTGTGCATACAGCCAGCTTAGTTCTGACTGCCATTTCCAGCTGAATGTGTGTGATTCCAGACACAGTACCAGCGAAGCAGAGCTCCATCTGATGACAGTGTGGGGCTCTTTCCCTTGAGAGCTGTTATAGCTTTTACACACAGGAGAAATTCTTCATGCTAATGCTCAAACCAAGGCAGCCTTCCTGCCAAAAGCCACCATATAAAACCCTCCAATCAGGCCTATAAATGTTTTAAATAAATTTAATAACACAAGTAACGCTAAATAAACTAAAGCAACCAACACAGGAATTTTAACTGAGACATAAAGAGACTAAAGAAGCCCCCAAACAGCCTGCGATCGAACCAATTAATACAAAGTTTAAACATGCTGATCAGATAGTTTTAAACCTTTTATAGACCCAGCAACAACCAGCGTGACCACAAGTTCAATTTGCAGAACACACTACATCAGTGTGATGTTCTTTGTGCCTCATCTATTTGTTATTGTGAACATAAAAAATGCATAACCACTAAAAACATTTGTGCTAATTATCTTTTCTGCCTTCCTCTCTGTGGTTCAATCCACCACTGCTTTGACCCCCCATATTCCCACAGCTTTTAGTAGAACTGACAGAAACCTTTATTCTTCCACTTGCCAAAACAAAAAACATGTCCATATTTTTAACCAAACTGATTTTTTTTGTTTGCTTCATTACTTCAGTTAAAATGAGGCACATCCTGAAGCATGAATCCTCTGGAGAGGCAGACAGTTCTGTTTGCAATTAGGATACAGGACGCTTGGTTCAATTAAATATGTAGCACTTTATCTTTTAATTAATATACCCACTTTTTCAGCCCCCTCGCCTCTGGACTTAGACAGTAGATTTCACCTCCTGCAAGACCTTTACTAAGATTCTCAGTATAGCAAATGCCCTATTTAATCTAACAAATAAAAGTGTCAGTAAAATATAAAAAAACAACAACTTCAATATCAACTGTATGGGATCACTAAGGTGCAAACTCTATTAAAAGAATAACCCAGGTGAGAATATGCATACCTTTTCCCAGGAGCCCAAGGCAAACCCTTACAGCCAGTCAGAGAGATGTCCAGGTCAAAATAACCTGTTTGATTTTTCCTCTGAGGAACCTGCAGCAGACACACAGAACATGATTAACACAAGGCAGCTGAGTCCTACCTGACTGAGGAAAAACAAAACTCTTTTTATATAACACTTATTACACTAACAAATCTATATGTTTTATTATGAAGCTAATTTTATACAGTTCAACACAAAACACATTAAATGACTTTGCACACAAACATATGTTTATATTTTACAACGCGAGTCATAGTGGAAATTTGTGAACTTGTGTGTTGCTTGCATTCTTATATTTAAGGTTATGAGTAAAGTGATGACAACAGCAAAGTGGAACAGTAAAAATCACTATTATCACTTCACATGACTGATGAGGCACAGATGAGACACGTGGCGTCCATCTGGCCATTTATTACTACTTGGTAATCCAGCAGCAATTTAAAAAAGTCAGCTGCAGATATTTGTCTTTTAATGATAAACAATAACAACTTTTTAGTTGAATGCGTTGAGTGTTATGCTTTTCTTGGCTTGAACTATAGAGCAGTGAGAGCGTTGTTATGACAAATACACAGACACCCACAATGACCACTCTGCACGCCCACATGTGAGTGCAGGATCGGTGCAACAAATGTTGAGCATTAGAAAGCGAGGGCGTTTGTGTGCGCGCTGACGAGGGAGAGCGTGTTTCTTACAGGGCTGGAGAGCAGTGGCAGGCCGGTGCAGGGGTGGAAGGCCTTGGTTGCTGTGGCGTCCAATGAGTGGCGGTTCTGTTTCTTCCAGCTGTTGCACGGCCGCAGAGGCGAGGAGGGGCTGTGAGGACGCTGGTGCACATGGATGGAGAGTGATTAGGACAGCTTGGAAGTGAAGAAAAAGCTGCTACAGCTCTAAAATTAGGCTCTGAAACAGCTTGTCACTTTAGGGGAAAAACATTTTTTCCATCTTCTTGCCGATACTTTATTTTCATGACTGCAGGTTAAATATGTGGCTAGCAGCAGTTTGCACTGAATACAGACTAAACTAATCAGTCAATTCAAAATATGTTTACACTTTTTAAAATTTTAAAGTCAAAACCTCCTCTTATTTGTTTGATGCAGACAGTTATTTCTCACAACACCACAAAAAAGACAATTAAACATATAACTTACGAGCACTGATGGAGCCGTGTCTGGACTGGATGCACAGGACCCAGACTCTGAGGGTGCCTGGTTCTCATCCTGCAGAGCAGAACCCTGAGCTGGCACGCAGTTCTGGATCAGCATCTGGGGCTGAGGCTGAGGCTTGCTGTTGTTGTTTCTGTTATAGTTGGTGGCTGGGAGGGCGTCATCGTGGTCCCAGCTCGACACCTGGGCGTTTCTTGGTCTGAGCTCGTGGACAGGGGAGGCAGAGGGGGTTTCATGGCTGCTGAGTGTCCTGACTCGGAGCTTTTTCTGCGGGGAAGCTCGGAAACGCTGGCCTGTCTGAGAGTCGGACTGGCCGTTGAGGGAGGCTTCTTCAAGTGTAAACTGAGCTCCGTTTTGGACTCGGGGAGAATGGCATTCGGCCCTCGGTCCGACTTGGGGCTTGTCTGTGCAAATGGGCGTGTGCGAGGCGGCGTTGTGCATGCCGTCTCTGTGAGGTTCATGGCTGGGGACGTGGCCGTTGGTGTAGCCGTTGCTGGCAGTGTGTGATGCTTGTGGAATGTGTGTGGGGTGTGAGTATGTGCGCACCGTGTGTGTGACCGTTGTGCACATGTGCTGCAGAGGGCTGCTGCTCCTGCTGTGCCTGGGGGACAAAGAGGAGACGGACAGCCTCTCCTGGATGAGTCTGGTAATGTCCTGCACTGCCTGGGCAATGAGGGAGCTGTCTCTGTCCTTCTCTCTGACCGTCTCCTCTCCTCCTTTACGCTCCTCTTCTCGGTTTCCCACCTCGTTCATCTTCAGCTTCCTGCAGGCCGCGGGTTTAGGGGAGGACGTCTCCCGTTTGACGAAATTAGTTTCAGTCACCGGTGTGTTGAACGGGCCGGTCCAGCCGCGTCCCACGGACTCATAGGGGGGTGCTTCGGGTTCTTTGGTCTTACCGGCAGCTGTGTTGTCATGGTTGCTGCCCCACATGGCTTTGGGAGGGTTGTCAGAAGCAAACAGGCCGGGAGGGAGTGGCGGTGCTGTCGGGTCACAGAAGTTGAGCCTTTGTGCAATTCTAGCAATAACTTCCTGTCTCTCCTGCAGCAGCGAGCCAATCAAAGGGTTGGTCTCGCTCGCGGCGGGCCGTGGGGAGGGGCAGCGGGGGGACTCTGTTATGGAGAAGTTCTTAAAGGCTCTCAGGGGCTCGGGGATGGCACTCTTAGACTTTTCGGAGTTGTTGGAACCGAGCTCATCCACCTGCGAGGGGTCGGGCGAACCATTGAGGGCCGAGTACAACCACTTTCCTGCTTTGCTTGCTGGGAGCGGGGAGGGGGAGGGGGAGTGAGAGCGGGGCGGTGTGGGGCAGTGAGCCGACCTGTGGAACAGTGGTGAGCCCTGATGCTGCGGCACGCTGACCTGGGGGAGCTCTCCGTTGTAATACGTGTGGTTTTCAGTGGGCTCCTTCTTACTGTAGGCAAGTGGCACCGCAGCGTGAGGAAGGCTGTTAATGGGGATGTTGTTGATGGGTAGATTAGGGACAGGTAAACCATTGAGAAGAAGGCTGGACATGGAGCTGGAGCTCTTGCTGTACATGTTAGCGTTGTGGTGAACGGCGTCTTTGCTGGGGTCTGGACTCCTCTTGAGGGTGGGCAGGCCACCATGGCTGTTGAGGTTGGGGCTGAGGCTGGGGGTCTTGCTGTAGATCGGAGGCAGGCCGGTGTGGATGCTACAGGCCAGGGTGGGGTAGGTGGGCTGTCGAGGTAGCGACTGAACACGAACCTGCAGGGCAACGCTGTGGGACACGTTGGGAACAGGGAAAACGTGCTCTGATGGCGGCTGAGAAAACTTCCACACCAAATCCTCATCAGCAGCACTGATCCTATCGAACGCGGAGATTAACAAAGAAAGAGGGAGCGGTTACTTTTAATCTAAGAGACTGTCAGAAACGTAATTGAATTTTTGAACTAAATGATACACGAGAGTCAACCCTTTCCTTATAAATTTCAAACAGAAACACAACCTTAGCTTGTTTCTTGCAGATTTAATACTCTGGTGTGACGGCGGCACAGAAATGCCCAACAGTGTCAGTGAGCGTTAATGTCTGACCTGTACAGGATGTTCCTGGGGACGATGCCATGAGAGGCACTGAGCCAGGCGCTGAGCTGGGAGAAGAAGACGTAGGAGCGAACAGCCAATAGCAGGGTTTTCTCCTCAATGAAACGATCACCGCTTCTATTAAAAAACACAGTTAAAAAGAAATGGAAGTGTGCCAGTGTGTCAGGTTAATGAGAAAATGGTCAGGGGATGCGTGATTTTTCTTCTTCTGTTTGTACATGTTTTTATGAAGAAAGTGGGCCAATCTGTCAGGTTAATTAACCCCCAACTGATGAGGTAACAAAGGGGAAAAAAGCTATTTTTTGTAATATTTTGGATTTTTATATGTTATATAAAACACATTTCTTTGCATTAATTGGGATTTTAACAGTCAAAGATTTGTAGGATGAAAACAAAGTTAATTAAATTTTGTTTTGCCTAAATATATCCGGCTTCACATGCATGTTTTGGTTTTATAACCCAAGTTTTAAAGCTACTCTGACACGGTCACAAACAAAAGACACCACCTATATGTTAGCAGCCTCTCCCAGTGATAAATAGTCTACCACACCACAAAAACTGCTTATGAACAACTTAAATAACACAACAAAGAGCTCAAGGATGTGACTTTGCCTCTAAACTCCCCAGCTCCCAATCCAATCAAATATCCGTGATGTGCAAGAATAAGCCCCTTCCATGCAGCGCAAACCAACCCAAAGGATCTGCAGCTAAAATCCCAGCGGCAAACACCTCTAGGTCCTGTCTCCATACAACAACAGAGCTGTTTTAATGGCCAGAAAGGAGGCTTTACAAGATCAGGTGGGCAGCTTTCACAGTGTTGCAGACGGGTGAATACCATCTCTAGTTTTTGTTATCTAAACATCGTTCCAACCACATTTATTAATTCTCCATGTGTGCAGAGAGACTGTTTCAGGTGTTGGAATAAAAATACTGCACATCACAGTTTCAGTACTTAAGCATTGTTTTTATTACCTGAGATCACAGACTTTCTGTTTGTCTTTTATCGTTTTTTTTTTCAGAGCTACTTTCATATTTTGGCATGATGAGTAGAAAAATTCATTACTGCTGTAAAGAAGCAATTAAGAATTTAACAAACTGAACTTATTCTAACCCTTGTTAGTCTTTGTTAAATACTTTACAAATTTGAGCATGGCACAAACACATGGTACACTATAAATGTTTTGTTTTGACCCTTACAATAGTTTAAAAGTCTGTAAATCTAAAACTAAAGATATTTTTCTTAACATTTTAACTAAAGCTTTGTGTTGTTGGTTTTGTTTGTATACTTGTATACTTGTTCCTGTATAATAAACCAATCAAGTTGGTTGCAGTGTGGGAGATTTATTTGCAAAAGATGTTCTTTGTTCTTAAAGTATGAACTGATCGAACAAGTCAAAAGGTCAAACTAAGCAAGTCAAAATGACAGAAGTGTGTTTTTCACGTGTGTGACCACAGAACTGACAGAACCGTGTGTTTGTCTCTTACTGTCTCGGAACCGCCTGTAGGGTCCACCTCTCTAACAGCAACGCATCTTGCTTGATGACCGGGTCACTGATGGGGTCGCTTGGGGGGCACTCGTCACCATAGCAACAGTCTGGTAACAGCATGACCTCGATCATGATGGGGATGTTGTTCCTCCAGAGCAGGATCACCTCCGAACGGGTTCGCCTTGCTTGTCGACACTGGACCAACATGACAGCAATAAAAAAAGATTTGCACTTATTTAGTAAATGTCAACGACATTTTTGAAAAGTACACTGCAAAAACTGTCTAACCAAGTTTTAAAAATCTTACATCAGCCAAAAAATCTATTTGATCTTGTTTTGAGACTGATTTACTAAACAAGAACTGATTGTGTCAGAATATTAATCTTGTTTTCAGAATGTGAAAGTTTATTTGTCTTGTTAGCTTGAAAATTTGACTCAAATTAAGTCAAAATTGTCTGCCAATGGAGTAAGAACATTTTACTTGGTAAGATTCTTGAAATACTTGATTTGACTCATTTTTTTCTTATTTCAAAAATCTTACCAAGTAAAATGTGTAGTAAATTAGGCTCAACAGAGCTTTATTTTAGGATGAAGAAATGTTGGTTTTTCATCAGACCTCAAACTATTCCAGAGTTGATTTTATTTCCAAACAACATAAAAGTACAAATGCAACTTTATGGCTTTACTAGATTCCTTCTTTTGTGTCGATACTTCCTTTCTTCTACCCAAATATTTTTACAACAACAAAAGGCTGATCTGACACAAAAATAGCCTCTAATAAAAAGAGAAAATTCTACCCTCAGTTTAAACCTAAGGGAAAAGAAATGTGTGTGTGAGCACTGATGTGTGTGCAGTTGGGGCACCTGGGGAAGTTTGTCGCTGCACTCGTGTTTGTGAAGAGGCGGCATGGCTGACTGGGCTGGAGGACAGTGCAGCCCCTCAGTCCTGCCTTTCACTGAATATTCCGGTGTCCTTCCCTCGGTGATCAGCAAGGTCAGGAACACCAGGAACTCCTCGGCGTCATACTCAAAAAACTCCTCTGTTGCATCTGAACAAGAAAAAAGAGGCAGAAGGTTAATAGGATCCCGGCGGCAACAAGGAATAAACACAACAGATATAAATTTGCTGATCTGTGACCAATTTCCAGAGAAGAAGATAAACAGCAGGCTGTGTTTTCTAGATGCAGGTTTGTTTGTGTTTGTTTAGGGTTTTGCTCAGCTGGATGCGGTTATTTAACTTTGCTGAGGAGGATTGTTTGGGGAAGGGGTGTGGGGGATGGCAGTGGATGACTTTTCCAGTTTGGCCGCTTCAAAAACATATATATATTTAGATCTTTGGTGTCAGCTGGGCGGAGGGGTAAAGTCACACTGACTGTTCTTCCCTTTAAACAAAATGTACATAAACAAAAGAAGAACAGATGATGGCATTATTTATCCTCATTAGACAGCATTTCTAAAAAAAGAACAACCAGATGCACAAGAAAAGTACAGAACAGTCATAAGACTGTACTGCGCCACCCATTAATTTTGTCACTGTAGAACGGGTGTGGCTGGCAGGTCAACTCAGAACTAAAGTGGCTGAATACGACCCGTTTCTTGTTGACTTTGCAAAAAAATTAAGAGGCTGAAATGGTGCTGACGAGGAATAACCAACTAGCCGTCACAAATTCGACCCAAAACGGACCCACTTGGTCATATTTTAAGGCACACAAAAAGATAAATTTATGTGAGAGATGAAGATGAGAGACTCGGGCGGACTGGTAAAAGCACGTCATGTGTATTGAAACTGAAACACAGCTCCTTGGTAGAGTATTTTTAGACAGTTACAGGGCCTGTTTTTTCTTTCCATCTTCTTAATTCCTCCAGCAAAAACTCCCAGAATCCCACAGGAAGTCAGGTGACACACAAACACAACAGCACAGGAAAATCACAGCTTTCTCTCTTGACGACGCACTGATGTACAGAGGCTGGCTGCTTGTAACCTTTGAGAGTCTAAATATTTGATGTGGTCAAGCTGAAGTCAAATCAAATTTAGGTGGAAGCTCCGCCCGACTCTGACATGTCAGGACCGCATGAGGACAAAAAAAAAGGTGCAGATACTGGTCCGGCTCAAACAGCGTCCCGCTCTGCTGGCTCTGCAGAAGCATGTACGAGTATCGCACTCAGCCAGCCAGTCACGAACATTCGTCTCAGGGAACTCCTCCTACATGCCTCTGAGCTGCTGCTGCACGTGGGGAGAGACGCAGTCCAATACAAAACACAAGGAAAGACTGGGAGGAGGAGGGGGTTCTGTTAGCCAGCTGTAGCCTGAAAAAAAACTGCAGGATGAAAGAAACACGGAAGGAGAAACACACACACAGAGAGAGAGAGAGAGAGAGAGAGCGAGAGAGAGAGAGAGAGAGAGAGAGAGAGAGAGAGAGAGAGAGAGAGAGAGAGAGAGAGAGAGAGAGAGAGAGAGAGAAGCTGTATTCAGGGACAATCTTTTTTTATGGGCTGCAATCAAAAAGGTTTGAACAAAGGGAGTCAGAAATCAGCAGAGAGGGAGAAAGAGAGCAAGAGAGCAGAGAGAGAGAGAAATATATGACAACGGTCAACATTCAAGGTCACAGTCCATCACCTGTACATGACGGCTGGCTTGCACATGCTGGATATAGTGTGCCCTGACAAGCTTATTTGCAGCTAGAGTTTCACGCTCCCTGTAATAGAAAAAGCTCTTGTTCCAGAGTCTATTAGGATTTGGGCTAAAGGTAATGAGACAGAGGCTGGGGTCAAAGGAGAGGAGGGGAGGGTCTGTGCAAGCAGAGAGGTGGTATGCTAACCATACCCTCCAGTGAAAAAATACACACAGAGCCTCAATTCACGTGTATACAGTGAGTGTCAGATTGCTAAGAACACATTGCGTACACCACCTTATGGCACACATGCACACCAACAAATAGACACAAAGCTGAAGACAACACTGTCAAACCAGCAAAAACTCACAGAAAATATACCCAGCAACACACACACAAAGGACAGTGGCTTTAGTTAGGAGGCCCAGCCCGTGTGTGCTGAGATCAGAGTTGTCGTCCATTAAGGCATTGTGCCTGAACAGAACATTCCTATGTGGCCTACACACACCCCAACACAGAGGCAACGCTTCAGCAGAGGTTTAAAGAACACAGAAAGATGGAGATGTGGGAAATATGCACATACGGTTTGCTGAAACAATCTGCATGTTTACTTAACAAATTCTGAAGCCTCAATTCCATAATCAACTCATTACTCATTTTTATTTTCCAACATTAAACTCTGTTTCCCTCAAATACTTGACTTTGAAAATTGTTTGACATCAGTTTTTTCTGTTTGTACATGATGATGTAAACATATCTTTTTACCCCACAAAGGGTCATTTGTCTCCTTTGTCTTTAAACAAGATATTTTACATGTGATCTTTCTTCCTCGTCTCTTATAGATTACGTAACACGTCATTTTAAAATGATTCTGATGCTTTGTTATTGGATGGGTGATCACCTGCTACTAAGCACAGCTGAAGTCCCGCCTACAGATCAGCCGGTTCAGCACAAACACCTCCAGCCTGCAGATCAGTAGGGAGTCACGTGAGACAGAAAAAAAAAGGCCACCAGGACAGGAGCAGAGAGGTCAGACTCAATAGCCAGACCTGCACTTTTTTATAGTATCCAGTCACGTTAATATGATTCAACATTGCCCAAAAACAATTTAACTATTTAATAATCAGCAACGTTGTTGTTTTAAAAAAAGGAGACAGATGGGAGGACAGAAGGAGGTGAGAAAGACACACAAATTCAGATATGATGACCCAATAATCCCAGCTCTGTGGACACACAATCACTGCCTGTCGGCCCTCTTTTTAAGGCAAAAGCTGCTGTGCGCTTACACACACACACACACACATGCACACACACAGAACTAATTTGAATGCAGTATAGGTATTCATATGGCCACCACTCCCATCTTCCTCAGTCCTCTGTTCAGACAAAATAATGTGACTGCTGTTTGTTCAGTCAGCCTGTTTTAATAATAATTACTTGCATTACTGACTAATCTGTGATCATCAGTTACACGTTGGGTCTATACAACACCAGAAACCTGCTTTAAAGTAAAAATAGCAAATTCTTTCATACTATTCCTAATCGCATTATTATATTTTCAAGTTTTTCATGTTTATAAATGCTATTTTTCATTTGAAACTGAGTATTTCACTTTCGGCTCCTATCATTTGCACCTTATTTTTATACATACAGCAGATAACATAATGAAAAGCCACAACCGGAGTTAGGCAAGAATTTTAATAATTCAGAGAAAAAGAAAAAGAAGTTCCGGAGGGATGAACTGGAGGCAGATATTTTTGGCTAAATGACTATAAGAAACAAGCTCAGTTAGATCAAAAAGAAAAACAGAAAGTCTACTATTGTCATGTAAACTTCAGAGGTACCTTTATAAATGTAGAATTGGTATAAATTTATTACAAAAGATGCCAACAGAAGTAAGAAGTATGTAAGAAAATGTAAATTGTACTTTTGATTTCAACAATACTGAATAAACTAAGTAATGTCACTTGTCTAATTGTGACTAAAACAATACCCATTTTTTTCTATTTGATGTTTTATGCTTGTGGGTTTAGTAAAAACTGACACCTGACTGGTCATTGAGGGGTTTAGAAATGATGCAAATAAAGAAAAACAAATTGCCATATGCCTTTCCAATATCATAGAGACAAACATACCATGTATGATAATTTACCTGATATTGCTCTAATCAACACAATCAAAGTCAATATTGTAGAACTGAGACAGGTCCTAACTATTAATAACCAAAGAATAACAAACAAAATGTTAGGCTTTCCGCTGTATAAAATATTCTGTTTTAATTCTAAAACCAAAGTGAAGGCGTATGATAAACAAGCTTTTTTAAAAAAGTGCCTCTCGAATCAAACTCTGCTTTGTTTTTGCTTCAGCGTGTCCACACAGGCTGTGAAAAGTAATGAATTACTCTCCACATCAATGGCTGAGCTTCACTTAAGCAAGACATTAAAGCTCTACTCAGTCCCTTTTCTCATGATGAATAAATAATTAACACTAAAGAACAAATATCTTCAGTTCATTTCCTCATGAAAGGCAATACTGCACAGATTTAAAAAGCGAACTCAGAGCTTAAAATCTTTTGAGGTCCTGAACTGATATGTGTGAAGCTTTTGATTTCTTTGGGGGCCTGCAGGCTCTAGATAACCAGCCAAGTTGAAAGGTTGTGCATTAAGGCAATTTCCAGGCAGCTGGAGTGCAGCGGTGGCAGCAGTCCGCCGGGCTCGCCAAGGCGTGTCAACACACAAAGATATTGAGCTCCCTTTAAAAATAAAGCCAAACAGTGAGGGTTAAAGGTTTCTGCAACTTCTTTAAGTTTGTCAGGTTGGCTCTGTCCCACAAGAACAACCCACAGTTCTTCTGGCTGCAGCATCCACTCAGAGAGGTCTGTGGGAGTCGATGGAGGAGAGCTGAATAAAATGTGCCACATGGCGATTAGTTCCCTCATACTGAAACTTTAATTATAGAGCGACAACATATTAACCTGCTCCATGAAGCTTATTTCCTATTTAAGATGGAGAATATTAGGAAAAAGTGCTTCGTTGTGAATACTATCTTTGTTCTGAAATCACAAAACTCACATTTTCTGAGTATTTTAGGTTCTCTTCTCGCGTTCATACAGCTATAATGTGTGCATCAAGGGCAATGACGGTCCATCTGATTAGCCAAATTTATTGTTAGCTTGCAGGGCACGAACGCATGGCACCAGGAATCCAGTGGCCTTCTGATTTATGGCAGCCAAAGCAGTCCTTTGTGAGAATTAGCCTCTTTTACAAGACATATCCGCGATAATGGCGCCAATCCCTGCCCGGCTAAATGCCGGTCCGTACATTCATAA
>JAUBOC010000043.1:14439343-14451730 GCA_032275365.1 Anablepsoides cearensis
ATACGTGTGTGTGCGTGTATATATGTGTGTGTGTGTGTGTGTGTGTGTGTATATATATATATATATATATATGAATTATATTATTGCATTTGGCCGCAGCCAAACTGCTAATTTTAAATCAATTCTTTTAATACTTAAGTACAAAAAATATCAGATACTTTAGGACTTCTACTCAAGTAATATTCCTAAAGTAGACTTAAACTTTTACCAAAGTAATTGTTTGGTAAGATACTTGTATTTTTACTCAATTACCACTTTGTGGTACTTTATACAACACTGCAATCTTCATTACATAATGAACATTGTGGAGTTAAAGTGGTATATCTAAAACTAAATTATTATATGGAAAATCACTTTTCAAATAGCCACAATTTTGTTATTACAAGCCCCAAATAAAATTTTACCTTTTGAATGGTATACCATAAAATTTGTAGATGGTTGTAATTCCATAATAGTGTGTCATTTAATAAACGTCTTTGTTGTTGATTTTACTTTTGCTTGCTTCGTTCTGCACGGGTCGCTGAAGAAAGTAAACTCATACGAGAAATAAAGACTTTTTATACCAGATGAGCATCAAACCTGTAGCCTCAGGATTACAAGACAACAACACTAACCACTGAGCTACAGCAACCTCGTTGTCATCATTTACATTTCCGATGCTTGACATTGCTATTATCCTGTCCTGATGTCATTACTAGATACATTTTTATATGATAAATCGTCTTGCCATACATTATTCGTCACTTCCCTCTGGGCCCAGCCTGAACTTGCAGCCATAGCAACGGTCCAACTTATGATGTGGTACCAGAACTTTTTAGGAAAGCTTGCAGTGTTTAAAAACAACAGACTAAAAAACCAACAAACCAGATTTTCTTTAATACACTTATAAGTCTAACACGAGTATACTGTACGTTAGAGAGGCAGAAGATGAACAGAAGACGGCCTGCTCTCTGGAAGCTGATTGGTCAGAGGACTCTGATGCGCGTTCACGTGCTCACGTGAGAGTTCGTATTTTTCTGTTATGGACATTTTGTTCAGGTTGTTTTGGCTCAGGCCTACGTACTCAAGAACCTTATCAGTCTTAGTCCTGCTTTTTCATATGATAGTCACCTTCTCAAATAAAGTTTAAGTGACTAAAATGCCATTTTAACAATTCCAACAAAACAGTAATATATTTGAA
Source organism: Anablepsoides cearensis (assembly GCA_032275365.1). Taxonomy (NCBI): domain Eukaryota; kingdom Metazoa; phylum Chordata; class Actinopteri; order Cyprinodontiformes; family Rivulidae; genus Anablepsoides; species Anablepsoides cearensis. The sequence goes on from JAUBOC010000043.1 coordinate 14,440,524, forward strand.
ATTTGAAACTAAGTACTGGGAGTTATTGTTAGGCAGGCCATCTGATTTGAAGGACTTTTTATGCTTATAGAGGTTTTCAAGCTGTTACGCTTAATATTCTAAACAAGTATTTCATTTTGTTGTTTATTGCTGCGAAGAGTAAGAGACTGGAAAATGTTTTCTTTCTTTAAAAACTACATTTGTTTTCCATATGATCACCTAAATATCAAACTCAACATCAACAAAATATCAAATCAAGTGTCGTTTTTGGAACAGCCCTAAATAAACAAGACTTCATCCTGAGGGGTTTATAAAGCAGATATTTTGCTTAGAGACTTTTAAACCTACTAAAAATCTGACTTTATAAAGAATGCTCCTTTCTAAAAATAAATAAACTGGAAATTGTTTGTGTAGTAAAAAAAAAAAAAAAAAAAAAAAGTTGCTGAATTGTAATTCCCCCAAAAAAGCAACCTCAACAAGCCAAAGTGTCAAAACTCAAATTTCACGTTTGCTCATAATTGGGTTTTATAGGGCGATAATAAGTCTTCTTGTGACACTCATAACAAAAGCCAAAGACAAAAATAAGAACACAAGACTCTGTGTTTTACATGAAAAGTGTTTTATATTGGGAAACATTTAAAAAAACAGGATAAGTTGTTAGTTTTGTGAGCTTATAAAGACGTCTGAATGGGCTTTGTTGTTGAATAATGGGTGAATGTGGGTCAAAAAGTCCACATGAACGTAAACAAACACCTACCAGATGATTACTGACATCTATCTGACCAAAGAGCAAAGTTTAAAAACACTTTTCTAAGTAACTAAATATTGATTAACTCCGTCCCAAACAAGTTTCAACAGGAACACATTGAGATACTTTTGTTCATCTCAGTATTGTTTGAATGCTAACAAACAAAAACATTTCACACAGTGCTCCTGTTACACTGTAAACCACACGTTTGCTGCATATAAGGCTCTGTGAAATAAAAGTAAAAACATAAATCTGTGTCCAGCACAATAAAATTGTACTCGTGTTCAACATTGTTGCTCTTTACTATGGATTACTTGTACACCATTCTAAATATATGTGATTGAATCTGCATTAAACAGGCTTTTCTGACTTAGAAATTTTCTGTTAGGTTTTTCAAATGAGCGTATCATAAATCACTGAGATAATAGGATTGTTAGTTTCCCATCATAACTTAACTCACAGTGATTCAGTAAAAAAAAAAAAAAAAAAAACAAAAAGAAGAAAAAAGAGAAAGAAAACAACATCAACATGGTTTTAAATTAGATAAATTGTGATATAGATTTATTTAGAGTTTATGTTCCAAGCTTGTAGAAACCACAGTTTGGTTTTTTAATGTTATTCTGGGACATTTTGTGCCTCCATCAATTCTCATCAGAATTGACCTTATATCATCTTATCCCAATTATTTATCACTTATTCAGCTAAAAATCACTTTCAAAATTTGGCATTTAAACTTAGGGAAAAAATAGTATAGTGGAAGAAGTAAAAACATTTACTTTTTATCCTGCCTTTTTAATGTCATTTAATTTAGTAGTTTAAGTTTGAGAAACTGCAGGTCATAGCTCTCCCTAGTGGCAGGATGGGGGTAGTGCAACAACATTGAAGTTAAAACACTGCTGCTACATACATTTTTTTTAAAATAACTATATGTAATATATAAACCTAGGCAAATGTTTCCAATTATTAACTAATAAAGCTAAATTTGTTGCATTTATTTCTATTTTATTGATAAAAGTCTATTCCTTTCCTTTCCTTTCCTAAAACTAATACTTCTATGCATGATTCTAATTAACTAAAAAGGAACATGGCTAAAATGATGATCCAGATATTTTATTTTTTACCTAATTTTATTTATTTACAAAGGTTTTTTATTTCTAAATGCACATTGGCACTAAAACCTGAACCCCTATTTGCAGAAACATCAAAAATTCTAATGAAATGATTTTGTGGTTTTAGAACCCTCTCCATTATTTATGAGCCCGGCGTGTGTTAGCTTTTACTGCACTGTGATACACAAAGTTGGTGATTTTATGACTCAGCAGGGTACACAAAAAACAGATATATTCAGGATTGATGAAAATTTTGAATTATTGTTCCATAAAATATATGGTTAAACATAAATATTGATTCAATTTGAGTAAGAAAAAGACACCTTAACCCCACCAAAAAACGGTCAGACACAAGAGTTGGAAATACCAACAGTTTATTTTCTACCTTTTTTGTGACTACAGAAATGTTGAAACATTTGAACACTGAAAAAAAAAAAAAGCTGGATGACATCATCACTTGCTCCTCAATTTCTTTCTTTTTTCTTCTTTTTTTTCTTCTCTTTTGCTTAGCAATCACAACAGATGATATTGCACGGCACTGAGAAAGCAGTAGTAAAGCCTGGGAAACAGCGATGACAAATCAAACCATGAGACATGGAGTTTTACATGTGAGAGTAACACAGGCAAGTATCGCCTCTCTGGCACACATGCACTCACACACACGCACACACACACCCGCGCGCATACACATTCAAGAACTGACAAATCAAAGAGCCACTGTGTGTTGATAAGGAAGCCAAAAAGGAACAGAACAAGGCTGACCAGACCCATGAGACGTCATTTTAAAACACAAGTGCAAAATAAACCCACCCCCAAAAAAAACCTTTGGCTGTAATCTGATGACAAAAATGCTTGTTTTATCAAAACCCTTCAAGCATCTTTGTGTATGAATAGCTCGAGGACACCCCTCTGCGGGTGAGAAACTAGTTCCCCGGCGTAAGAGACCCAGATGATTGTCGTAGGCGCTGCAGTATTGTTATGAGACTTGTAGCTAAGCTACCCATCATATGGGAACTCCTTTGAGACAGAATAAATAAAACAAAACCTGATAAAAGAAAAAAAAAAGGTCCATTTTGCATCCAGCCTCTTCATTTATAACTACAATGTAACTAACCTTTCCACCTTATAACACGATGTCAGCACATCATCCTGATTTAGTCTGATTTGGACATTTTGGTATTAAGATTCAGGCTGAGCACGACAGAGAGGAAACACTGCTGACAGCTCTGATAACCCTATGTCCACCAATCAGCTGCATGCATGCAGAGCAAACACATTTAACCTAAAATAAAATAATAAAATAAAAAACAGCAAAGGGATACATGCAGATGATGAGACACAAACCTCCTAACCTCAGCAGAACCTGAATTCTGGGTTCACATAAAAAAAATAAAAAGGGAGCAGGGTTCTCTGCAGTTTATTAGACTTTGCTTACAGTCATTCCACGAGTACGTACCAAAAGAACAGATACTAGGTGGAGGGAGGCGGCGAGCCACGGTGATAAAAACAGACCCAGCTCCGTGGCACGGCCCCCCGGCAGACCGGCTGCCCTGCCTCCGCTCCACCTCACTCTGTGCATGAAACAGCAAAGTGAGCAAGGCTTGCAGCCCACTCTTTTTTTTTCTTCCTTTCTTTTCTTTTTTTCTCTCTCAAATGCTTCAGAATGTACAGGAGATTCCCCACACGGTAGAGTCAGCTTGTCTACAGAGCCCTACGCCTTCTACATTCTGTACCCGTGCGGATGGCAAATAAAAACTCAACAACTTTACAAATGCTTTTGCTAAAAAAAAAACAAAACAAATACATTTTTTTCTCCAATTTTTTTTTTGGTTTGTTTTAAAAATCTTTGGATGTGCAGCAATACCCATAAAGTAACTGTTTTCAAAAAGGAATAGAAAAAACAAACAAACAAACAAACAAAAAAAAAACATTAACACACACATACACACTGCTTTTTCACCAGCTGATCAACAAAGTAGCTCCTGTTTGACTTTGTTGGCTCTGGCAAAATCAACTGTCTGGGTTTTTGGCAGTGTTCAAAACACACACGTTGAAATGTCGGCTAGGATTTGCTGAAGGAAAACAAAACAAAAAAACAAACTCATTTGTCAGATCTAAGCGTGAGAAATAAGGCCGTAAAACGAAAACTGTCTTTTTGTTTCTGTTTTTTTTTTCCTCCAAAAAACCTAATATGTACAAATCTAGAGTTTCTACAAAGACTTAAATTAAACAAGTTGTTAAACAATACAAAAATGCAATTAAATAAAAATAATAATAATCACAACAAGGACGTAGGTAAAAGAGGAATCATGAACACAACATCACAGCAGTTGGTTTTACCCTGTAAAAGTAATACCCAGTGTCTGATAATAATAAAAAAAAAAAACATTTCTCCCTCCACCCCTTAAAGTTTCGAACATCAACCCTGAAACTCATCCTCCGTGACTTGGAACAGAGCACTTCTGCCGAAAAACAAGAGTTAAAAAGATTAAACAAATCACCTCAAAACTGGTAACAATACAGCTTTTTGAAACAACAGTAACAAAAGAAGTGGAGCTCCACCGCCGACAGACGTCTCAATGCAGAACTCAAAGGAATTATTACTATGAGGTATTCAGAGACATTGGTAAAGACATGCACGGCCAGAGTGCAGCACCTTCCTACACGCGGCAGAGAGAGGAGGAAAGTGTGGGAGGGGAGGGGAGGGACGAGAGAGAGGACAGAAAAAAAAGGACGAAAAATAAAAACAAAAACCTTTGGTTTAATCTGTAGAAGTGGACAACAGAACATCCTTTGGTATGTTTTTCATTGCATGGTTGAGCTGGCGAAAGCACCACATTGTGATTTAAACAAAGACAAAAATTATAAAAAGAAGAGAGAGAAAGAAATAAAGAAATTCCTTGTTTCTTCAGTTGTGGCCCTTCTACAGGCTGAGGTATTCACAGAGTCAAAAGGTGAGAGGTCAACGGCGGTTTAACACTTTGGTTCAAGCAAGGCACTCGTCCTGGGAGTATTTTTTTTTTTTTTTTAGAAAGATTGCAACACATCTGCTTCTACTTTCAGGAACACGTCTGCCTATCGTTGAATTCTGCCCATGGCTGTCTGCCCTACGCGGTCGTGTGACGATGTCTGACCTATTTGTTCGATCTATAAACTACAAAAACACACAAGGAGGCAGGGCCGCGTGGATGGAGAGCTACAAAAACGTAAACCGTTCTGGACCGACCACATCAAATTCTTGGCTTGTCATAATGTCCGATTATTCCTATTTTTTTTCTGGCTTTTTGTCGGCAAAGATTATTATTATTATTTTCTTTTTTATTTGGTGACTAACAGGCACAAATAAAAATCATATCAGTACAAGCCGGACCCGCAGGCACCTGCGCGGCACATCTGCCTACAGCTACATCAGCATGACTATCTACAGAGCTGAAATCAGGATGAAGCAAGAGCAATGTGTAGCAGGGGTGCGTGGGTTGATTGCAGATTGAAGGAGGAGGATAGAAGTGGGGGAGGGGGGGGGGTAAAGAAGAGGGGGACACACACATCATAACATCTTTTAAACACCACTCACAGAGGCCGTGCAATTAGAAAAAATCTTTGGTTATCTTTGGTATCATCAAAGTGATAGAAATCACATATGGAACTTGAGTGAGGTAGCATCTTTGGTTCACACTAAAAACATCAGCAGGTTTGAAACTTCTTTTTTTTTTTTTGGTCTCTTGTTGTCATGTTTTTTTTTTGGTTTTTCACTCAGAGATGAAGAAGCAGCTCCCCCCCCTGGCCTCTCATTCAAAGCTTGTTGGAATGAATGTAGAGCTGCTAACCCATGGCCTATAGGGAGGATGGGTGGAGGAGAAGTGGGGTGCAGCTTAATATAGCTAACGCCATCCAGCTCTGTGTAGTGCTTTCCTCCGAGCGCTGCGGTACGTACGGGCTTACCGGGGGAGCGGAGGGGGAAGGAGGGGAGTTCGGCTGGGCTGCTTTTGTATTCAGCCGACGAGTTGACATTGCTGTGTAAGCGCCTGAAAGTGATTTGATCATCGGTATCATCTCCTCGCCTCTACATCTTTGATGAGGAGATAAAAAAAAAAAAAAATCAAAGACACGTGAGGCATGCAGGGGCGATGGAGTGACACTCAGTCCTTATTATGAAATAAAAACAACACATTTTGTCTCTCTGACAGAGCGCTTTGCAGAGAAAACACACTACTGAACCGATTTTATCTTTCTTTGCCAGCTGCTTGGCATTTTGAGTAAAAAAGATAAAGATAAAGCTGTAAGCATCTGCAATGATTCAGCTTCATGTGAAGCATCTGCTGTGAGATTCTGGAATGAATGGAACACGTTGCTTTAATCAGAAACCTTAAGGCAGTTAGCTTGTAATTTTAGGTCATGTGGCTTTTCTGCCAATAAGGAACAAAATGTAAGTGTGATGCTAAAAATGTTGCATGAGCTAAGTAGGTGCAAGAGGAAAAGAGGTATATATTCTTTGGTAAAGCTGCTTTCTCTGGCTACAATGCAGAAAATGCAGAAAGCTTTGGTTTCCTGTTTTACATGACTTCAGCAGGTTGGAGGAAAGCACCACTTCAGCTGAGGCTGAGTTCTGGTTTTGGTTTAGCCCTGGTAAGGATTGTTTTTTTTTTTATTTATTTATTTGGTTTCATGGTTAGCAGTCCACCCATGGACATTTCCTGTCCTGTCTGTCTGGAATGCTTGAAAGAAAGACAACTGCACAGACACACAGACAAACATCAAGTCCATGCACAGATCCGAACAAGGTTTCAGAACAATCCAGTCGCTCCTGTAGGATTTTTATTTGATTGACCAAATCCCACTGGAACTCCACATTCATCCCTGTTTTTTTTTTTTTTACTTTCCTTTTTCTTTTTCTGGACAGCTGCAGATCAGACTCCCAACAGGCTGATTAAACCTCCGTTTAGGGACCCATCATTAAAACCAACCAATCAGATTAAAGATAAGGATGGCAAATGATAGACTGAAACACAGTGGGGAGGTGAGGGGAGGAGTAGTAAAGCTAAAGACCAGTGACAGTATGTGTGTGTGTGTAGGTGTGTGTGTGTGTGTGTGTGTGTAAGAAAGTGAAAGTCTTTTTGCAATATGTAAAACATAAACATGTTGCTCAAACGAACATTTTAAAGCAGGTTAAACGAGAAGTCTTTGGTTTGTTTTCTTTTCATCTTTGGATACTATAAATATCAATATAGTACAGGTTTTTAAGGGCAAAACGTTGCTTCGAGGTCTCTAAGATTTCTGTAAGTTTTTAAAGCTTTTCCACCGAGGTTGAGTCAGTCCATGAGTTGGTCAGATTCAGTCCCACTTCAGGCTTTGGTGCAGGCGTTGGGCCCAGAGTTGGCTGGGTGGCCGGAGCCGTCGTCCACCCACTTATCCAGGCTCCGGCGGCGTGCGTTCATAAAGAAGTTGCTGACTGTGGCCAGCTCCAGGCCCAGCTGCTGGGCGATGGTGAGCTGCAGCTCTTTGGACGGACGCTTGTTCTCCTTGAAGATGGCGTGGAGCGTCCGCCGCTGCACGTCCGTGAACACCAGCCGGGGCTTCTTGGTCACGCTGCCCCGCTCGCTCCTGCCATGGTCCTGTTCCTTACGCTTACAGGCTGACATGGAGAGAGAGACACAGGAACATGTGTTGAGAGGAGCAGATGGTAGAAAGGACAAGAAACAGGATCAAATGAAAGGTAAAGGTAGCTAAACACAAATAGTTGGTTTAACTAATACAAGGTTATTATTTTGTGCTTATTTCAACGTTGTAACTACATCAGGAATAAAACAACTTTAAATAGTTCTAGACATTAACCACAAATTGATGTTTATAAATGTGTTGTCATTTTAGTATTATTCTGTTTTTTGCTAAGGGTTCAACATGACCCAAGGGTAACGAGAGGGTTAAATTTAGTTGAGCATGAAGTCATCTCATCAGTTAAGTTTGTGGAGCCTGTTTAAAACAAAAAAGCTGCGGGGGAGGGTGTCAAAATATTTTTTAGCTTTATATCATGTTATATTTACCTCATCAAACACATGCATGTATGTACTTCAATAAATATTGTATTGAAGTCTGGGAGCATGTAAAACATTTACAAATCCCATCTTTATTTTGCTGAAAAGAGCAGTAAGAATTATCACCAGAAATCTTTACAGTCACCCATCAAATATATTGTTTTCTCAGTTGAAATTATTGAAATGTTTTGAATTGGTTGATTATAATATTTTGCAGATTATGTATAAGGCTCATAAAAATATTTTACCTTTAAATATCCAATTAAATTTTGTTAAGAGAGTAAGTAATTATAATATTAAGGCACTAGAGATGTTTCTAAAGCCTAAAATTCAAACAAATTTGAAGGACCGGTGTACTTCAGTACAAAGACTGTGGAATAATCTGGAAAGTGAATATAAAAATGCTGGCTCAATAAATCTGTTTAAGAGAATGATAAAAGTCAGATTGTTGAAGAAATATAAATCTGTATGATGTGCATTCATAAGAACTGTTGTTATGGAAGGAGTTGAAGTTTTTTCTTATGTTTTGTTATTGAAGATTAGATTTGTTTCAATAGATATTTTTATTTTTAATTTTTCTTTAATTTGGGAAAAAGGGGCAGATGTTAATAAGATTTTTTTTTCTTTCTGTCACTTTTCATTTTATTCGTGATTTGTATTATTTGTTGTATGTATAGTATTTGTTTTTAAATGAAATTAATACATTTACTACTACTACTAAAACACACGGTAGCCATGTGGAGCTGCCTAAACTCTTACTAGTACAAAGCTCCGCCTATTTATACAAAGCTCCTCCCTGTAGCTCAGTCTGCAGCTGAGATCCCGCCCCACAGAGCCCCCCTCCCCCGAAAGATTCTTTGAAAAAGTGCAGAAGTGGGAGTGTCAGAAACAGTAATAGGTTCTTATAGAGACAGAGGCCAATTAGAGTGTTTAGATGGGCTATGCTGCAAAGTCAAATTTATTTTAGATACAGTGTTTTCATAGCATACTTATTGTGGTATAGAATTGAACTGTGTCTGGAAAATACATAATTAAATATTATTATTTTGGCACCAGAATATAATCTAACCTTGGTCCTTTTGAACAGATCATTCCTCTGGTGCAGCTGCCACAGAACTCTACAACAACTGTATATTTTCAGTTAAAGGTGGCTCCTACCTTTATTTTCCTTAGCTTTTAATTGCAGTTTTGCCATTTTGTCTTTTTTTCATTCGTATTGTATTTTATATATTTTGTTTTAAATTGCTTATGACGGTTTCATTTGAATAATTTTACATGTCTCTTTTTATGGGTTATATTGTACAGCAAATGTTGGTCAACTCTGAATGTTTTAAATGTTCCTTTTAAATAAAGTTGCTTGGATTGATTAGCAGCTAAAACCAGCTGCTAGTGTTTGAGGGAAAATAAAAGGGTCTCTGCTGGCCAAGAGTTGTAATTAAAGTGCAGTCAGAGAGACATAATTATCTTGGATCGGGCTGTGCTGACCAACCGATCTGTACGTCTCTGAGGGACTCCCGGTGACATTTAACAATATGGAGGAATCTGTCAGCTACACCAGGCTGGCTGCTGCTCTGTTCTGGTCCTAAACGCCACCATGATTGGGGGTGGGGAATGGTGGGGGATCCTGGACCAGACAGGAGGCTTCTGAGCTCTGTCCATGGTGCTGAAATCAGTAAAAACGCTCTGATCGTGCAGAAGATTAGGGGGAAAATTAGCTATATTTACATCTGAGGCAGATTTAGAAACATACAGCAACATATCAACCTCAGATGATCTTGTTAATTTTTTTATTGTTTGTTTTTTCTTAGCTATTTTCTTAGCTAAATAAAGCTATTTAAAATGTAATCTGTTTGCTGAGATGAGACCACAAGGGGGCAGAAGTGAGCCGCTTGAGAAACCTAAATGTGGAAATGTGATTAAACAGATACTTAAACCACAAAACAGTGCTTATATGTGGAGTTAATGACTGTGTGAGGCACAAAGAGTGGATAATGGAATTTCATCAGCAAATATTAAAAAAATAAAAGCTGAAAATAAGCCAGTATTGGATGTTTTGAACAAGAAATGTGCAAAATTAAAGAGTTAATTTCCCGTCTGGGTCACTTCACTGACAGATCCTTAAATGGATTATGTTACTGATTAAGTGATGTATTTATGATAGGATTTGAACGAGATATCTGCCAGCGTTCTCCTTTAAAGGAGGGTTTGATTAAATTACCGCCACCTTCATCTTATCCAGCACTGCAGCCTGTACTGGTATGATGATAAGCTGAAGTACAAGAGCAGCTCGGTGTCTCCAGAGCTGGCAAACATTAACAAAGATCCGGAGCTCCTTGTGTTTAAAGGGCTGCTATAAATCAGGAGGAGTGAAGGCCACTCAGACAGCAGCAGGAGCCACGGCCACAGAGCAGCCAGGGGAGCATGGAGCACGGAGGCTACAGCTTTCCCAGGACACCAACAACGGCCTCGTTATCACTCTAATCACACACACACACACACACACACACACACACACACACACACACACACACACACACACACTGCTGCGCCTGCTAATCATTAAAAACAGAGATAACTTCACACACTCACACACAAACATGCAAACTGGGCCTTATTCTAAAAAAAAGAGCTCGGTGCTGAAAATATAGCAGACATTCACCTGAAAAATCACAAAAAATCAGTTTCGAAATGTGATATTAACACAGCTCAGTTCTGAAAATACGGCTCATTTAGAGATTAAAAATGCACTGATACTGTTCAGTTCATTTCTATTCTATTCCACTGGACCTTCTCAGATAACTGATTACGTGGGAAAACCAGTAAAGGCCTGAGATTAATATCAGAAGCCAGAAATCAATAAGTATTTCAAATCTACTTCAGAATACGATCACATATCAGCTTCACTTGACCGGATCGATAAAATAATATTCAGTCTGTTCTTTTAAAATTCATATTCCCTCTTATTGCTTTTTTTTTAGGTCAACATAATTTGATCATTTAAACAAACATTGCAGCCTATTTTCATACTTGATTTTGGAACTATTTTGATTAAGTAAAAAAAAAATAAAGCAGTAAATAGTTGATATAAATTATCAGTAATGGAAGCTTTAGAGTTCTTTCTCCTTATAATATATTTTTTAAAGAACAACCATGCAACTGTTTGAAGGAGTTTTCTTTCTCTTTTTTGTGATTTTAGGTGATGATGATTAAATGCATAATCAGTCTTTAAAATAAAGTCCCCTCTGTCTCCTTTCAGCTCATTTGAAAATGATTAAATCTTGTTTTGGGGTTTTGAGCCCCCCCCCCCCCCCCCCCCACACACACACACACACCACTCAC
>JAUBOC010000043.1:14452415-14464529 GCA_032275365.1 Anablepsoides cearensis
CCCCCCCCCCCCCCCCCCCCCTCCATAAACAAACACACATACAAACAAACACATTTTTTCCCCTTATAATATGCCTGTTTACACCAAGGACACCACCAAAAAGGAGCTCATCGGTTGCATCTCCACTAAAATAAACACAATCCTAACGATTTCTGTGACAAGGATCAGTTTACGCACACACACACAGTGGTCGATATTTTGAGGTAAAATGACAAGAGCACTTGAGCCTAAACTTTGTGTAGAAACAGGAAAAGGGGTGCCTGTTTTGTGCAAACTTATACCAGCCTGATGAATCACATGAATGATCACAACTTTTATCGTTCGATCCCCAAAAAAAATGTCTAGACCGATTCCAAATCTAAAACTAGTAAGTAAAGCTTGACCTCCGAGCATCTTTCATCAAGATTTTTATTTTATTTTTTGCAGACATTATCTCATCTCGTTTTATGAGGAACAATCGTCCTGAAAGTGCTCCTTGGTTTGTTGTAAAAAGATTTATAAATATATTTATTGATAAAAACTGCAGGATGGTTTTGATCTGCCAGCTCACTTGACCTTTCAGTTGGTAAAAAATCAGGGTCTTTCTGTGGTTTAGCGCCAGTGTGCAAGACTTTTTTTTTTAACTTGTACACATTGAAAAGATGTTGACAATAAAAAGCAAATAAAAAGAGGGGCTTTACCGAGGCTTCGCTCACCTGCGAGCCTGAGCGCACTCATGCGTTGGAACTCAGGCTCCTGCAGCCACTTCCACATGCGCCGAAACGTCTCTCTGCCGGACTTGAGCTTTGACCAGGGTTTGGGGTTCCTCAGCAGGTCGGACAGGGTCCCCTGGGACCGGCACAGGACCCGCTGGGCGAAGATGGCCTGAGGGATGCTGTAGCGCTTCAGCTCCGTGGTGATCCTCTGCGCCACCTCTTTGGTATTCACCTCCTCCATCTGTCCCCCAGAAACACCCCCTCCTCCTACTCCTCCGCCGCCTCCTCCTCCTCCACCGCCGCCGCCGCCCCCTTGCTGCCCGGGCCCGGAGGCCTGCTCCCGGCTGTTCCCCAGCCCCTGGCCGTGGCCCTGCGCGCCGAGGTGCGCGTGCGGGTGGTGGTGGTGGTGGTGGAGTCCGTTGATTGGCACCATGCCCGCCGAGGAGCTCATGTGCTGCTCCGTGTGCCTGCCGAGCATGGCCGGGTGGTGCGCCTCGAAGCCGCTGGGGGTGAGCATCTTCTCCCCGGGCATGGCGGCGCCGGGATGCGCGTACGGGGGGATGCCGGCCTGGGACGTGTGGATGCTGGCCAGCCCCGAGCCGGACAGCGGGGAGAGGCTCTGGCCCATGCAGGGGTCCTTGTGGTGGTATGCGGGGTACAGGCTGTTCATAGGCGCCAAGCTGCGGTCCTCCCGCATCAACGTGAAGCTGCCGCTGACGTTTCCCGGGATCCGCTGGTGCGGGTGCGGATGGTGCGGGTGGTGGTGATGGTGGTGGTGGTGATGCGGGGGGAACTTGTCGGACACGGTGGAGATGGGGGGCAAGGGCTGCAGGGGGGTGAGGGTGGTGTAAGTGGTGCTCGCGCTCATGCCCGGGGGAGCTTCGCACATGCTGATGGCCGGGTGCAGGTGTCCCGGGTGGTGATAGTCTCCGCCGTCCAGCAGGGTGGCCATGCCCATGGCGCGGTGGCTCAGAGTCCGCGGGCTCGGACGGGAGTGCGGGCTGTGGCCGCTCAGCAGCTCCCCGTGAGCGGCCACCGACTCATGGCTCACTCCGTGCAGGTCGCCTATGTTCTCCATGGACAGCTGCGCGTTCATGATCCGGGCAGCGCTGTGGAACAACCATCTATCTGACCTACGGATGCCCAAAAGTCCTCACGTCCTGTAAACTTCAATTTTCTTTTGTTGCTTTCGCCCCCCCAGCAGCCTCCGTTGCTGTCTCCTGTTTATTTTTCGCTTTTGATATTAGATTCTTTTTGTCCTACCTCAGCGGCTGATTTCCAAAAATGGGAATTCCCTTTAAAAAAAATCCTTTAAATTTTCTCTTAATATCTCAGTAGAAAAAATAAACAACAGAACAACATATTTTGGATTTTCTTTGTAATTCAAGCCCCCCCGCCGCCAACCAGCTGTCCTTGCGCTCCGGTCGGGTGCCGCGCCATCTCTCCAGCAGTGTGTGTCCAGTCCCCGGTCCACCGCAGCACAGAACACACCGTCTACACATGCGCACTGTGGACACCCACCTCCTCCCTCTGTGCTCTTCCCCCCCACTTTTTCTTCTCTTTTCCTCTCTCCACCCCGCCGCTCTGACGTTTGTACCTTATTAAGGAAGGGAGGCATCAAACCTGCTCAGCTAAACGCCGCCATAACGCACATTTAATCAGCCCTAAATCCAGCGTAAACACATAAACCTGCAGAACCCACCAACTCCAATCAACTGCACCTGCAGGCTTGAGCATCAATTCAGAGAATATTAGGTTCATTATTGGGCTGTAATGAGGATATATAATGTATTCCTTCAGACCTCCTTAAATCATTTACTGCAAATGAGGTAAACTTCCGGGTTCATTTAGGGTTTATTTTTAACTAGAAAATCTCCAAAACAAAACAAACAAACCACCCCCCCCCCCCCCCCCCCCGCAAAATCAGGACTGTTTTCAGCCAAGAACAAATAGGCTAATAATCTAATATTTAAAGTAAGAACAGCCTGAGGTTTGTCCTTAAAGTTTGAAAGATTTCTTTTGTTGATACTTCAGCTGCACCCCCATAGTGCCAAATATGTGGCGGTTTAACCAAAACGAGGAAGACCTTCTCTTTTGCTTGAAGAAGACGAGCAGATGTGTCTATTGTTCAACCATTAGGCTTAACGAACCAAAGCCCAGCAGGAGAAGTGTGCGTCCTGTTTGGAAACACGTCTACAGTCCGCTGCGTTTCACAAGCATTTGCGCTCAAACAACTAAAATAAAAATAAACAAATGACTAAAAATAAATGAAAAAGTGGAAGCATTCAGCTTTAGAATATGACAACATGGCAAGTTGCTCATTAGAATGTATATTAATATACTAAGGTTTTTCTGATTAAAACCACACTGACTTAACATTTTTAACGTCAACAACGCGCTGATGCATGATTCACACACCAGCACCTGATAAAGGAGCCGGTGGCCCCTGCTACACGTCAGGGGCCATTTGGTCTGACAGAGCGGTGTGGCAGGGCGTCCTCGGCCGGATGAAGTGACAGCTTGCAGCGGCCAGTGTCCTTCTGGACCCCCGCCCCCCACCCCCGCTGAATTAGGGGACATGTCAAAAGGTGACGCTTCAAGACTCCCAAAGCCAACATCTGCGGGGGACAGATTAACCTTTCAGACTTTTCCCTGTTTTGGACCAGCTATGGGGTGTGTGTGAAGGGGTCTCTGTGTGTGTGGAGGGGTTTGTATGTGTGTGTGTGGAGGGGGCCACATCTGTCAGCCCCCCAACCCTCATGATAAAGCTTGGTTGAACAACTTAAATAAAAGAAAATGGGAGGTGGGGGGAAGAAAAAAAAAAGTTAAACTGTCTCTGATGTGAAGTCAATGTCAATGGCGTGTGTGTGACGTGTGTCGAGACAAAGGGACACTAATTCCTCTGAGTGTGACTGTCCAGGCGTGGAGACCGGAGGGAGGCAGAAAAACACCAAAATGCTGCAGATATTTTCATTTTAACAAACCTGCCTTTATTCAGCCACATCAGAGGTGCATATATTTTAACTTAGTCAAAAAGCAAAACAAAACTGAAGTTTAAACGTTCTTTAAAATCCAATTATTTTTTGCATGCTTGATTGTCTGTAATCAAACTTTGTTGCTTTTTTGTGCAGTTTTTTTCAAGTTAGAAGGCATCTTCAAGTTTTCATATGATATATTCAAAAATGGCAGCAAAATTGAAACGTCAGCCCGTTAAAAAATAACATTATTATGTTTATATTTATATTTTTTAAACATTTCATCCTGTCTGACCGTACTCTTGGCAATAAATGTTCAGGTCAAACAGCAAAAACACTCTAACTCTTTTAAAACTCACGTAAATTTATTGGATTGTTTTGGTTATTAGACCTGCAGGCAAACTGTTGTTATTTTGTTGTTGCTCTTTTTAAAGTTTCAGCATTCTTCTGCTGCATGTCTCATGTGCAAAGAGTTTTTTTTTATTTTAAAATATTAAAAGGTTAAAACAACAATGAACTTCATTTTTTTTAAACACTTCAACTTCTTGTAATGAGACAAGTTTTCATCAATTATGAATAATTTTGTTTTTAATTGTGAATTTTAGGGGCCAGATTTAGATGATTGAAGGGCCAATTTAGGCCCTCGGGCCGTATTTTGCCCAAAATGAACAGCTTTTTAACACTGATTTGATATTATATTTGTTAAGAATTAGAGGGTTTAATCTACAAAACTATCTGGGTATATTAAAAACAAACCTCCACCCAGTTTCTCCACTAAAAAAAAAAAAAAAAAAAAAAGCTGTAAGGTTTGGCCGCTTGGCAGCAAACCTCATCTACACATTCTCATACGGATCGATAGGCTGTTGCCACGTCTGTTCCACCTGAGCTGTGTGTGTGTGTGTGTGTGTGTGTGTGTGTGTGTGTGTGTGTGTGTGTGTGTGTGTGTATGTGTGTGTATGTGTGTGTGTGTGTGTCGGGCTCTCTGTGGCCATTGTGCCGTGATGGGCCCGGCTTTATGCGCCTGTGACATTTGCTTTACGCAGAATATAAGAGACACGTTTTTTTTCTCCCCTCTCTTTAAGCACTGCTGAAAGGTGGTGGAGGAAGAGAGGAGGGATACATTTCAATTGGAATTCACTTCAATTAGTGCCAAACAAAGACCCAACAAGTAGATCCATACGTGGTCTGGTGCGCAAACGCTCCCACTGTTGTTTTGCAACCAAGTTAAATTTTCAAAAAAAAAAAACAAACAAAAAAAAAAAAAAAAACAGAAAATACATGTCAGCATTCAGCAATGTGGGGATGGTTGTTAAAACAAGGCCACGATTAATTACAGATTTCACCATGATTGTTAATCAGAGAGGCATCATTCAGGTGAAACAGTGTAAGAACCGCGGATCAATATTTCAGCAGCTCTGCCAAACGACAACCCCTTTGTGTGTCCACAACGACAATTAGGTCTTATTTAGAAGAGAAGTGTGTTGCTAAATGGTATCCGGTTGATCCAAACTTTTATAAATGAGCCCACTTGGGCTGGGTCTCTCTCTCTCTTTGTGTGTGTTCATTTATATAAGGGCGCATGCACATACATCCGTAAACCGAATTAACCTTTAAAGACGCTTAAACGCTGCTCTCAATGTTTTTACACGAGGATTTGAATTTACTGGATTCACATTGACAATAAAAATAAACATTTCTATAAATATGCCTTTTAAAAATTATATTTATTTACATAATAATGCATTAAATAAATCATCTCCAGAAGCCGGGTATTTACTTAATTAAAATATTAAACGATTGTAATATTATTTCCTCATCTTTTTGTGTTAAAATATAAATCCCAGCGTTGGTGGCTGCGCGTTTCCCGGCTCATATTGAAGCCCAGGCCTTGGAAAACGCACGGCGCCAATCAATACTGAATAAAATTATAATTCCTGCAGGGACTCAGGCAAAGGCCCACGGTTTGTTGGACTAAAAAAAAACAAACAAAAAAAAATTTTAAATATTAGTTTTAATTTCACAATCGCCTGTGGCATTTTGCTACATGTTAAATTTTTTATTTAACTAGAGACGTTTTTATTTTTCCAGAAAAAGCGCGTTTTAAATAAAATAAATATCACCAGATGATGTATTTAACCTGTCAAAGCAACCCAGGTGATGTTTTAAAATATTTTTAAATTTAATTTGGAAACAAAAAAAAAATCAATTACTAGAATAAAAATAGAGATAAAAGCTGTATTTAAATATATTTTTAATCCTCCAAAAAAGGTAAATCTGTTTAAAACAAATTTGTGCAAAAAATATACATTTTAAAGTAACCAAATTACTTGAAGTTTTGTTTTCTCTAAAATTAAGGAATTTCCTTTTTATTTTTAGACTAAAATGCCATCATGGCCGAGCAGCTGGTACCGGACCTGCTGCCTTGCTCAAAGGCTAAAACCAACTGCCTTTTCCACTTGTGTTATTCCGCGTCACTTGCTCTGATTCGTGCAGCCATGTGAAAATAATAAGGCATCACTTTACATTGAAGGTGTCCATATGCCGCTCAGTTACTCCGTGTAACTTCTGAGAGACTTTAATTATGGCAACAAGACCGCGCTTCTGTGCTGCGCGTTGGGAGCATGTCAAGCCAATAAAGACTAATTAATGCTTTATATTCGGCCATAACACAATGTCCAAAAAGCCCAACAGTCATCCACTTTTAGAGCATGTAATCTGCTGGAATGAGGGTGGGGAAATGTCATTTAGACAGATTATTTCATTGCGCCAAAATTAGATGAACCTGAATGATATTTTTTCCTCTCATGACAAGAGGGTGGGGCTGGGTTTCCAATCAGAGATGTGACAGTTTGTTTCCCCCTGTACATTTCCGGTTCCTGATTTCTCTCTGAATGCATCTATTTCCCCCCTCCATCAGGTCCAGGTAAGTTTTACTTTCACCGCACCAGCCAACTTTCCCCCATCTGAACCTGGAAAGCGGGTCATTACGCGCGGACACCAGACCTCCAAATACGCAAAGCAGACCTTTTTGTAAACTTGCGAGCGTTACTTAGATAAACACTTACTTAGAAAAATAAAATAAAAAAGAATCTGTTTTGCGTGTAAAGTCCCAGCGCAGCTTCTGTGAGAACATTATTAGCTGAAAAGTGGCGCACGTTGCGGACGGTCAGTGCGCACACAGGAACCTGTGGTCAGATTGGGACAGGGTGCCGGAGCTGAAACGTCTGGTTTTATAATGTTTTTCTTCTTCTCCACTCCAACCTCCTGCGCCACCCATGAGCACTCACACGCACACGCATTGCCGCCACCCGACTTTACCGCAGCAGGACTCTGTCACGCACCTCCATCACTCGCGCACACAGCCGAACTCTTTAATTCCGTTTTTTGGTAAACAAAATAAAATAAAAGCAGTAAAAGCTCGTTTTTCCCTGCGTGTTTTCCTCCTTCTCCTGCTGCGGCTTCCTGCCCTTTTTTCCTCTCCCCCCCTCTCTCTCTCCCTCCGGCGGAGGCTGCCAGCGTCCAAAATCCTGCGCGAGGAGGTAAAAGATCCCCGGGTCGCGGTTTCCGAACCATCCGTCTTCATGCGCTTTTAAAAACAAAACAAGGGGGAAAAAAGCCTCTGTTTTCCTGCTCGGGAGCCGCGCTTCTCACCGGTGCTTTCCCTCCGATGCAGACGCATTTGAATAGCTGACCGGTGTTGTTATGGATCCGCGCGCGCTGAAAGAGAATCAGTATGCAAATTGTTTCAGTATCAATCGAAAGGTTCGATCCGCCTGAGCGTCAGCCCCTTTGGCACGGGAAGCTCTTTTGCTGCATAAATGTTTATAATGGTTTCAAACATTAGCGCGCGCACACAAGAGAAACAATCTGCGCTGGTGTTAAGACGTATTTTTTTTGTGCAATTATAATAATCATAATAAAAACAAAACATTTTGGGATGCAGATGGAGCGTTTATTTTCTGAGCAATTAGATGAAACTCTGATCATTTGTGACAAATAAGTCCAACTGCATCCAACATTTATTATTTATGAAATCCATAACCTAATGATTCATCATTCACTTCAGCAACAGTTTCATTTGATGCAGCAGCACGTCACATTTAATAGTCAGAAAGAACAACAGCAAGGAAAAAGTTAAGTTTTATTGTGACTCTTCAAGCTGTCCAATTGCTGCCCCATTTTCATATATTGTTCAGTTTTGTTGTCCATGTTCTGATGGTGTTAATAGTTTACAGGAAGGAGAGATAAAAGAGGATGTGCTAAAAAGTTACCCTGCAGAGAAGAAACACCTGGACGGCTAACAGAGGGAGAAGAGAAAAAGGGTGAGAGGTAAGAGAAGGGACAGGGTGAAATAATATCTAGGAGCACGCAGGTGAGACGTGTCAGAGGAGGAGAATTGGAAAGTGGAGTGGCTCGTGGAGGTGAGTGGATCTGTTGGTTTAGCTGTAATTAAGAGTAAGGAGAAGGAGGATGAGGGGGGAGAGAGAAAAGGACGGGGCAGCCAGAGGTGAAATGAAAGGCTACGACACGGGCAGAGGGACAGAGTGTGGTCAGAGGGAGATAAAGAAAGGAGTCCGTTATCCATCTGTCCCGGGGTTAGAGTTTGACCAGCTGAAGGGGTCAGGGGTGAAAGGTCAGCGAACCCTTGGCCTGCAGGCTCAGTGGTCAGTGCAGAGGCAGATAAATGTTGAGGGTGGGATCATATTAGATGAATACAATAAAAATAGATGTTTTCCACCTGAGACCATCAGGCTCAAAATGATGCTGTTCTCTGGATCAAATTATTGACAGGAACTATAAGATCAGAGGCTTTATTTTAAAACCGTTTTGAACAAAATCCCCCCAAAATTCAAAGTGTTCATGTATATTGAGGACACAAGTTTCCCTTAAAAACTCAAGTTTAAACATCCATCTTTTATATTTACCTGCTTCATCTTCTCCAGGTCATGGGGGGTGAGGTGGGGGAGGTCACTGGTTGCCCCTTTTGCTGAATCTTTCAGACATATCAATAGCTGACATCGAGACTTTTCATGTTTTCACAGTGGTTTTATTTTCCATTTCAGCTCATGTGTTTCATCATTGCTGCTTGTAAATACAGTGATTTGTAATATTTTGTCAGTGCTTACAATCATTTTAAGAAACACCTTTCAACCTTTAGTCCCAGACTATCATCCTCTTTTTTGGAGTAAATTCAAAGGTAAAGGTAAAGGTATGGTGCTTTATTGGTCATCATTGCATGTTTCCATACAATGACGAAATTTGTGCTCTGCATTTGACCCATCACACGTGAGAAACACCCAAGTGGAGCAGCGGTGTAATAATTAATGAGTCTTATAGTTGTTTTATTAAATAAATTTACATAAAAATACTTAATAGTTCCACCTTTATTTATGGAAGCTGGGTTTAAATTTCTGCAGTTGTGTTTGAAGGGATTCAAAAAAGTTTCAAAATTGATGTAGTTTATCATGTCTCATCCTTGCAACCAAGAAGTGCATATTTAATAACAGAGTTCTGATGATTCAGCAACAGTAGAACCAGTGCGTGCGCTTTTTACCAAATATCTGACCAGATCGCTGCTTTTACAGAGAAAAAGGATGTGTTTTATGTAAAAAAAAAAAAAAAAAAAAAGATTTGACTATAGAGAATGTGTGCTAATAGGGGTGTTTCTAATTCCAATGCTTTAAAGATTATGTCTTATTTGTTTTTCTCTCATTTTGTGTGTGTTTTATAGGAAACAAATATTTTAATTCTACTAATTATTTTCTTGGAAACCCAAACAAATACTAATGAAAATTAAAAACATATTGACAAAAGTCATATGAATGTTGGTTGAGTTGTTCTGTTTGCTGAAGGGTGATTCTTGATCAAATCTATATGAGAGTTATTGTAAAACAGTGTGAATATTCATTTCCCCATAAAGCATTAGTGTTCAGCATGATCAAAACATCAAATGTAAAATAATTTCTTATAAAAATGAGTTATGTCAAAAGATTTTTTTTTGTTTCAAGTTTTTTAGCTGTTTGCCATGAAGTATTTTTAATTCCCCCTCTTTCCTTAAAGGCCATTTTCTCCATAGATTGCAAATATGTTTGACATATATCATCACTTTAAAATAAAGCTTAAAATAAAGTTATCACTCAGATGAAGCAATGAAATGTAGCAAAGTTTCCAGAATAGATCCAGATTTATGTGCTGCCTGTCAGGTGATTGTTTCTGAATAAAGTTTGTTGTGTTTTGTGCATATTTACAGTGTGTTTCACCATTTTGAACAAATATGCTGATTCATGCAATGAAATGATCTGTCACCGGGTTTGTTTGAGGTCTGTGTTGGGGGTGTGGGGGTGTGGGGTGTTGGGATTAGCAGGGAAAGTGGCAGGGAAAAGGACAATGATAGCTGCATTTAAAAGAGGATTACACAGGTTCACTGTGTCATCGTGTACCTGCCATTATGGGATTAGAGGAGCTTCTTCCGCCTTCTCTGTTCAACATTTAAAGGCAGGACAAAGCCCAGAGAACACTTCCACACTCCTCCAGGCACAAAAGCTTCAACAGGAGAGGGAGTGAAGGTGGGCTGGGGGTCAGCAGGTGCAGTGGAGAAGTGAAGCTGCACATCAGAGTTTGGGGTTTATTACACGACTGAACTCATAGTTTAAAGGCTTCATGTACTGATGGTGTTTCTGTGAGATCGCACCTGAAGAGGAGAGCTGGGATTTTTTTTTTTTTGTGAAGGGGGGCTCTGTGGCATCATTATCAGCAGTCAGTATCTTATCTGCAGAAGACAGCAGTTGGAACTATTTCAGATTGGAGAATCAAGGAGGATTTTTTATTTTATTTTTTATTTTGGAAGAGTCCAAACATGGCTGGAAGCTATTTCACAGTGTATCATCTGAAACAACTCAAACCTCAAACATTTCTATTTCAAACAAATACAGTTTTACTGATTTTAACATGTTGCTGTTTTTGCATCAGATCATTTTCTGATTACATATTTGTTTTAATGAACTTGTTTTACATGAATCACTTTGCATTATGTCAAATTTTCTGTCTAAATAGGGTGTAAAACTCATTTTCACCAAGGGCCACATGAATGTCATGGTGGCCCTCAAAGGGCCAGTTTTAATTAACTTTGATGTTTCAACATGAAACATCCTGTTCCTCATCTCATTGCTATGTCTGAGCACTGCTAACCAACAACAACTGAGCTCTATGTGGTATTTCCTGGACAGAAACAAAGTTTTAACACGTCCTCTTGTATACACTAAAAAGTATGTGTGTACGACTGACTAAATGTGAAATAAAAAAAAAACAGAAATACTATTAAAAGTAAAAGTAAGAGAGTTTTACTCAAGAGTTGAGGTGAGTAGCTGCCCCCTTAAATTCTGAACTCCCATTTTCCCACAGGTAATTACCCTGCATAATTTACATACATTATGGGAAATGTAGTTTATGGTCAATGCTGGCTTTAAAGCAGCTTATTTTGAAACATTAATACTGTTCTATCCAACTAAATTTCTCAGTTATTTAAAGCCAACAGCTCAGGGGCAGGACAAGTATTAGCTTTCACCTTTCAAATGTATTTGTTTTGTTGCATTTATTAATAAATGTAAAGTTTATCAACAGTATAAATTTTATATTAAGTAAAAAAAAAGTGTTTTTGGGGTTGGGGGTGCCCCCCTTGGTGGGCCAGATGGGAATCACCATGGGCCTTGAGTTTGATGTGGTCTAAATAATCTTAGAGTTTGACATAAGCACATGATGCCATTTTTTGTTTTATTTTAAGCTGTTCTCAGCAATCTATTGTGTTTCAATCCTCAATGAGAACTTATTTTTTCTTGCTTTTTTAACTGTGCTTGTTCAGACTGGTGTCGATTGCAGGTAAGATACTGACTATTGAAATGAATACAGAACCTCACTTTTAAAACCAAAACAATAATGAATAAATCTAAACTATCTTTGTAAGAGGAGGAGAAATAAAACTGACCAGACTGATCTTTAGACAGGAAGTACTCTGAAGGTTGGTGCAGCATTGGAATAGGAGAAATTGTCCATTATTTTTAGAGTTTTTTTGCAGGTATGTAAAACCAGGTAAAAATACAGTATATGAAGGTTGGCTGAATTTGGAGGCAGCATTGGCAGGTAAGCAGTGGTAGACAATCTTTCCAGGATAACTTGTTGATCCCAGACAGACAGAAACTTTGGTAAGTATCAAAGTACAAAGTAAATTCCCTTTGATCAAACACTATGAGGACAACTGATGCAATCATAGGATCAACCAGTCACGACTAGATGAAACAACAAGGAGAAAGAAGAAAGAACAAGAAACATGGATCAGCAACAGATTCTCAATGATGGTGTTTGGACTTCTCCAATGAGAACACACACACACACACACACACACACACACACACACACACACACACACACACACACACACACACACACAC
>JAUBOC010000043.1:14479217-14498703 GCA_032275365.1 Anablepsoides cearensis
ATATCGAACCGTGAGACTAAAGTATCGAACCGAACCGTGAATTTTCTGTATCGTTGCACCCCTAATATATATATATATATATAAATAACACAATACACTTGTACAAATTTGGTCACACACATAGGCACAAGTTGGAAAAAAAGCAGAAAGTAAAGTAAAAGTAAAGGTATTGGTACCACTTTACAATAAGGCTCCACTTATAGATGGCTTATAAATAGATTCATCTGTAAACACTTCATAAATCATTTATAAGTTTTTATTATGCATTAATTAAGAATGAGAAATGGACAAAACTGTCAGGTTTCCTGCCAAATAGTGAGCAAAATCTGCTCATGAACATATTACATCTAAAAAGGTGCTATATTAAATATTTCAGACTGGATAGCTTACTACATTGTAAGCACGATAATGTACTGGAAACACACATTTTACATATAATATTGTACTTTATTACTTTATTATACATATCCACAATTATCTAAGGGGGCCTTATTGTAAAGTGTAAAACATTACACTATTTATAAGGTTCTCTTATGACATTTATACACATTTATTAGTCATTAATAAATAGTGTACCTACTGTCTTACACTTTACAATAAGGCTCCCTTTGATAATTGTGGATATGAACAATATAATATTATATATTATAATATTATAAGGAGCCTTATTGTGAAGTGGTGCCAAAGTATTAATTGACAGGAACTTACCTGTGCTATAGAGAATAGATTACAGGTTTATTAAAACAAAAATAACAACATCACTTGAAACGGACTGAGATCATTTTATGTTCAGAAATGCAGTTTAAGTCATTTTCTGTGAACCTTTCAATAAAAAAAAGTGTAATCTCAAGCAATTATGCAAAAAGGTCTAAATAGGTTGGTTTAATTCCTAAAAAAGATGCATAACAGCTTCCTGTATATGTTTATGTACAAACATAAAGATGTATACAGTACATGTGTTTATATAATTTTCCACGAGAGCTGCCCTCATGAGACAAATGATTCTGTCCCAAGGCCGATGTTACTGGGTCAGTTTGATAGATCGAGGGTCCTCCTCTCTGTCTGCCTGTCTCTCTGTCCTTCCATCAATTACAACAGATCCTATTGTTCCTCTGAACCCAGAGAGCTGCCGGTTGACCCAAGAGGTCAGATAATCAGGTGCCTCTGCGATGACCAGCACTGGGCTACACTTCATGGGGACCTATAAGACTGGACCACAGGTTTAAATAAAACTGATGCTGCTCAGCGACATTCTGAAACATTATTAAAGATTAATAAAAAATATTCTGCTGTGACAGGATGTGGATAATGAGTAACTGAGCACAAACACCATCACATTAAACGATGCAACAGTGACGATAAACTGTTCAAACGACTAATTTTGTTTTCCCATCTTCAGAAGATTGTTTAGAAACAAAGTCTGAAGTAAAGTCTTCTGCTTGAACGGAGCGGCGTTGGGGTGGAAATACAAGTGACGGAATGGGCAGACGAAAGCAAAAACACGAGCAGAAAATGGAGGAGACAGGTACCTATAAGTGAAAGAAAGAAAGTGAGGCAGAGAAGGAAGAAATGAGCGCAGAGAAGATGAATCCGATTTCTCTGGGTAAATTGGACTCCCCTGCTTTCTCTAATTCATGTTCCAGAGCTGCTGCATCGATGGGGAGATGGAGAGGGTGAAGAGGGAGAGCGGGAGAAGAAAGGAGGGGGAAAAGGGAAGACAAATCCATGCAGGGGGAGAGCAGAGGGAGACTGCGGCCGCTCTCCCACAGGCAGACAGCAATCAATAAATCAATAGGAAACTGTGGTTGGCTGGAGCACGGGGCTGGGAGGATGGAGGATGGAAAAGAGAGAGGCCTGAATCAAAGCAGCTCCAAGATGGATGGAGCGAGAAGAGGAAGGGTGAGGAGGAGGAGGAGGAGGAGGAAAGGAGGGAGAGAGCGTGGGTTCGATAGAGGTGGAGGTGTGCAAAGTGGAAAGGTGGTTTTAGTGGGAGTTTAGAAAAAAAAAAAAAGGGAAAAGAGGTGGAGGTCCAGAAGGCTTCTGGGGTCCCCTCCCCATCCTTCTGGAAGCACATCCTGCCCTGGTGGTGCAGTGATTGGGCCTGGCACTGTGCGGTGCCCCGCTGCGGCCCTGCCCAATGAGCCCAGTGAAGCGCGGCTGTAACTGGGGCAGGGGGAAGGTCTGTGGGCCCCCTCTGCCTGCTGGGTGCAGCTTGGTTGACTGGCTGCCGGCCTGACTTGCCTGCCTGCTGGCTGCCTGGCTGGCTGGTCATCGATCTCAGTGGGTTGGAGAGTACAGCTGGACGCACACCGAGAGCTGGGGCTAAATCTGGCTCAGGCTCAATCAACGTTTGCACCTGTCTTTTCCAAAGGGAATTAAATGTTGCAGATAGAGAGAAAGAAAGAGTAATGGTCTGTGTGAGCATATGTGTGTGTGTGTTTACAGCTCAACCTGTGCGTGTGTGTCTGTAAAGGTTAAGTTTAGAAACTGCCGTGAAGGAGTTAGATTGTGAGGAACATGGAGGTTTTGTCATTGGTCAACATGGTTTTTACTGCAGCAGGTGAGTTTAGAGCTGGTCATTGAGGGCTGCTAACCTGCATGTTTTAGAGGTTCCTCTGCTCCAACACATCTGATTTGAATGAAAGGGTGATTAACATGCTTCTGCAGAACTTGAAGAGGTAATTCAGTCACTGAATCAGGAGTAGTGGATCAGGGAAACAATAAAAGCTAGTGGCCCTGGAGGTCCAGGATTCCCCTTGCTTAAAGGGTGTGTTTGTGATGTGTGTACTGCTCTATAAGAATGACTTAAATGTGCAAATGACATGAACTAGACACAAACATTTTCTGAAAACTTTGTCTCGGTGTGTACATAACGCAATTTGAACAAATTGATCAAATATATAACGTTTCTTAGCAATTTAGACATAAAAATGTTTCATAAGTTGTCTAGTGTGACAAAGGAACATGCTTTTGTAGGGTGAGCAGAGCTGAGTATGCATTGTTACAACAAAGAAATAATCTACCAAACAAAAAGTTCTTTACTTTTGTACTAGGTCTATATTGCAATATTGTTGGTTGTCTAAAAAAAAAAAAAAATCTTTGTTTATTGTTGTTTATTTCTGTTTATGTATTAAAAGTTTGAGCTTCTACCAATTATGAAATGATAAAGCCTGTTCATATAGGTAAAAACTAAAACCATTGCAAAAACTAAATAAATAAAAAATTACATTCTGACGAAACGATGCACAGAACTGAATTACTGTTTTTAAAAAAGTACATGGATTTAAAATGTCTATTTACTCAATTCTTCCACTTTTCTCTTAAAACATTTGCGCAGGGTTGTAAGAATGCATTCATTTGCACATTGTGTTCCTTGTTTCTGGACCCAGATTAGCTGCAGATTAAGCGGCAGAAAGTGGCAGCTCACACTGTTCATCTCTATTAGGCTGCTCTGAGATGTTTAAAGCTGTAGTCAATAATCATTGTGCAGTTAAAGTGCTCGCGCTGAAAGGCTGTTAAATTACTTTGTGCGCCATAACCTGTGAGGTGTTCGACTACAACAGATTTAAAACTAACAGTCGCCGTCCAGCAAATTGTTAACTCCTGGTAAGTTTCTTCTGTTTTCTTTTTGTTTGTCCTCCTTGCTCGCCCTGCCTCTCTGCTCCCTTCATTTCCTTGCTTTTCTGCTCCCTTTGACCTTTTTTGTCTCTTCTGCTCGTCCTCTCCTGTCTTCCAGCTTCTTCTTTCCACACCATCCTCTTCTGCATTCCTTCTCCCCTCCCTTTTTCATCAGTTTTTTTCCCCTCCCTCCTCTCCTGTCTCCTCTGGGGTCCTGTCCTAGAGAGACTACTCCCGCCTGGACACAGATGGCCCCCCAGATCAGATTTATCAAGGCCAGTAGGGCCCTCTGCAAAAGGTCACTCTCTTAAAAGCTGACCGATCAATGGTCCAGCTTCCTAACGGTCATGCTTTTTTTTCCCTCGGTTCCCTCTCGTTTTCGGTGTATTTTACCATACGTGTGTGTGTGTACACGTGCAGGTGTGTGCTTTTATTCAATGGCGCACACGCCTGCCTCTGCCTGTGTGTGCAGGACTGGCAGAGACAAGGGCCCTCGGTGTTACTAATCGAAGGGCCGTCACTCAGACGTCCCTTTAATGACCTCTCCCGCCTCTAATAGCGCAACCTTTTTGAGGCGCTACTAAATATTTCAGCGAGTCATTAGCTCATTACACGTCATTATCTACAGCACGTCCAGCCGCCACGATTAGCTGCGAGACTTTTAGCAACTTCTCCGAGGGAAATCAATAATCGGCAGACACTTTCAATCACCGGGATCATTTATGTGTGGAAATCAGAAATTCTCACAACCACACATTTATGTGCACGTGCACACACACACACACATTCATCATGTTGATTTAGTTTCTGGTCACTCCTGTAAAAAAATGGGGGTCGTTTTTTTCTTTTTCTTTTTTGATATGAATAAGGAGCTCAAAAAGGGAAACATTTCCTGCATGAAAAAAAATATTAAAGCCCTGTTCTTTTAATGTTAATGCTCAGATTTATAAAAAGATAGAAAGAGGAGAGCTCAAAGCAACCTTCAGGCATTGTGTCGCCAAATCTACGCCCCAAATGCAAGATAATATCATTTTTATAGCTTATCTGACACACAAATGGAGCTCAAAGGCGCTTACATCCATCTTTTCAAGCCTTCAAGGCCTCCTGCCGGAAGACAAAACCTCTGCTTGGGTACAACTGATCCACAGACTGATGGGACTGGTGTTATGGTTTGTTTAGTGCACCTTCATATGTTCAAACAAACACCAAAAATGGTCAAAATAAAAGCAGCAGAAAACAAGATAAGTTCAATTTCTGTTCCATTCACTTTATTAAACTGTCACTCATGCAAACTGTTCAAACTCCAATGAGGTCTTTTACACAAGTCTATATTCAACTTGAGATGTTCTCAGATTTTCTGAATTCACTGTTCTCTTTTTGATGAAAAACCCTGAACTTTATGTTTAAACAGATTTTTTTCTTTTCATGGTAAAATATTGTGTTCTATAAAAAACAGCACTGAAACTTCATTCAAGCAGGAAATAAAACTGTCAAATACAAAGACTCAAATGCAAGTGTTCTTATAGGCTTTAGTTCCCGGAAGGTGGTTGATCTAAATGCAGATTTATATTATCTTCTTAACAGAAGTGAGAAGTATGAAAGGACATTCATTCAGCAGTTTTGAAAAGAATCCATCATTTTGTTTTTGATGCTCAAGTTTGAGTTCATCATCCTCTGACGTCTGCAGGCTTTGAGTGTTGAACCTGAGCTCGCCCGCTGCCCAGAAACAAGACCAGAGCTGTTTAAAACCACCACGAAACCCCTCTGACACACTTTAGGAGTCCCTTCACAAAGGGCATGGTGTGTGTGTTGAAGTGTGTGACTAATATCCTTTAACAAAGTGTGAGATTAAGAGACTCGGGGGCCAGGGGAGGGCGGGGCTGCTGCTTGTTAGGGAGGTCAGAGGTTAGCTCCTCTTGAATAGACCCAAACATCCTCAATTAATTACACACACACACACACACACACACACACACACACACACACACACACACACACACACACACACACACACACACACAAAGGTTTGTTTTTATATCCCTGTGGGGACCATGGATTGACTTCCATTAATTTTTTGGTAATTTTATAGCCTAACACTGACCATTTACCCTAAAATTTACCTCACAGGTACCTGCCTGACCCTAAAACTAACCTAAACTCGATTCACACCTTGGTCCTAAACCAAACCCCCCCACCCAAAATTAGCATCTGTACCCATGGGGACAGGGCATTGGTCCCCACGATGCACATTCGGCCCCCATTAGGCTGCTTTTTTCTGTAAAATGGTTCACAGAATGTAGCAAAAACGAAGTATTAGTCAAATCTATTATCATTTTTTTTGTTTCAGCAGCAGCACATCAAATGGGTATAATTTTGAACAAATGGACAATTAGTCAACAGCCAACAGAAAGAGCAGCACCTCAAAGCTATTTAAATAATTCAAAATAAAAGCAGCAGCTTTTTTCTGCTTTTTCCTTGAACAACGCAGCTCCGAGGTCCATCCATCACCCTCTCCTCACCTGCCGCTCAGAGACACAAGAGGAGCTCCTCTGAATCAGCTAAAACTTTAAAAGCTTCATTAGAAAGAGGAAATACAGTTTTTTCCATTTGTTTGCTGTCTTTCTCTCTGCTCGTTTTCCACAGAAAAGCCTCTGATCTGAGGAATTAGTGAGATTTGATGTGTGTGTGTGTGTGTGTGGGGGGGGGGGGGGGAGTGGATGGCGATGCAATAAGTTTATAAGTTTTTATTGAGTTACCTCACCTTTTGAGTGTTTTCTTTAAAAAATATTGTTTTACTGTGTTTTGATTCACTTCCAAATGGCCTCGTGGAGTATGTATTATTCAGACATGTGCATTTCTCAGGACTTAAGCTTTATTGCTCTGACACGATTCAATGTATGCATTATTTTTCCATTTAGATGGGCAGTAGGCACTGATCACTTGTTTAAGAAGTAGCTAAGAAAAAAACTTTTTGTAGGTTTGAATATGTGTGTTTAAACATTCACTGCAAACTGCAAAGCAAGAATCTTAAAAAATGCAAAGCCTTTTAGACAAACAATCAAAACCAAACACAGATCAGCAGTCGACTGACTCGTTTTCTTGCTGTTTTATTAATAATAATATTTTTTATTTTAAACTCCCTGCATCCCTCCTCTCTTCTCAATTCTGCTTTTTTTTACTCACTGCATTCAGCACATCCTGACATCCACCACAACAATATTTCACATCCTGATTTATTTTGGTCCTGGAGTCATGTGACCCTAAATATTGTAACTGACCCTGGGCGTATTGATCTTCCTGTGTCGGCTATTGCACAGCAACTTCCTGCCTTATAACGGCCCCTACAAAACCCCTCACTATCTATCACTTTCAGCATCATCATTTAGGGTTAAAAAATAAAAAAAAGTTATTTGGATGTTTTCTTTCATGTGTTAATTTGTATAAATGGCTGAATCACAGTGTGTGCTGTTTTAATGGTGTTTTCTTTTAACAAAGTTTGAGAAAAACACATTTGAATCAGTTGGTTTTATTTGTCTGTGTATCTTTGTTTGTGTGTGAGAGAGACAGTTTCCTAATAATGCAATTTTGCCAAAGGTAAGACAGAACCCCCCCACCTGTCACTGTTATAATGAGGGGCATTTATATTTGTTACCCAGTAGCAAACCCCTTTGATCTTCTAATCTCATGTGTATTTCTCACAACACAGGTATGTTCAGCTTGTATGCAGAAATGTTTTGGAGCTAAACTACTGCGCATGGCAGCAGTTATGTGTCTCCAAGGCGTGCAGAATAACACGGGCGCAAAACAGCGTGAGTGTGTGAAAGAAAAAAAAAAAAGCAGTGTGTCGAGGGTGGAAGAGACAAAGAGGGCAAATTGAAAGGAAATGATGAGCGATGAGTCTGTGTTGCACATTAGTGTTCCGCTGTCTTTTTCTTTCTTTCATGATTGTCTGTTTCCTTTGATGTACAGTGTGTGTTTGTGTGTGTGTGTGTGTGATCTTTGTGTAGCCTTGGGGTACAGTCATCCTGGAAGTGTGACACATCTTGATACACTTTAAGAAATCTCAACATCTTTTGAGCAGACCTTTAAACAAACAGTGTGTGTGTGTGTGTGGCAATGTTTGCATCTCTGCATCCACGCCTGTAAGTTGGACAGTCTTATGCCTGTATGCATGTGAGTGTGTGTATATGTGTCCATTGAGATGGTGAAGGGTGATGTGGGGGTGAGGCTGTATCCATGGTAACACCTTACCGCCACCCCTACTGGGGTCTAAAAGACAAAGCCTCCCTCCCTTCCTCTCTCTCTGTCTCCTTCCCTCTCTCTCTCTCTCTCTCTCTCACACACCCACACCGACACACACACACACACACACTACAGGGCCAGCTGAGCCAGATCAATACTTTTCACCATTTAAAGAACAAAATTCAGAGAATGGCTTTTCAGCACCCAGACTGCCTCCATGCTTTAGACCTTGTTTTTTTTTTTTTTTACACTAAACACCCAATCTGCAAAGTGGCGAGGCTGTTTTTGTACTGACCCAAAATAATTCCTGTCCTGAATCTGTTTTCCTTTCCCTTACACTGGGTTTGATAGATCTGTACAGCTGTTGCCAGGCTGGCTTTTCATTCCGTCTTTGTGCGACTCCCTCGTCTTTCTCTTCACTTCTGCGTGCCTTCTCTGCTGCTTCTTGCACTTGCTTTTCTCCTTCTGTCAGAGCGAGTGAAAAGGGGTCAGACTGCATTCAGTGTCCTCCCTCTTTGTCTCGCCCCTCGGCTGACCACAGCTCGGGCCGGTGCCTCCTCTGGTCCCTCTGGGCAGCCGACCCCATCTCTAAGGCCGAAGGGCCGGACTGGCCTTGGCCTGCTGGATACTCAGATCTGTTGTCAGAGGGTGAGATGGAGGAGGGCTCCCTCTAGCACTGGCTGGCTGCAATAACAGGGAAATCACCAATAGTGTCAAGTACGAACAAAGTGATTAATGCTTAAACCTCAGATTAATGATTTTCTTTTTTTTTTTTTGAAAAAAAGAGGCTATAAAAAGATAAATACAGGTGCATGAAGCTGTGCTCACAGTCTGGCAGCTGACCATCAAACACAAACAAATAGCATTCAGAACAAACTGCCTACGGCTGATTTTAGCATCTTGCTTCTAAAGCAGCCATGGGAGGCCTCTGTGGTTCGATATGTTGGTAAACCCCCCCTACTTTGTGTGTGAGAGAAAGCTTTGTGAGAGCCTACATTTCATTAAAAATATCCCACTCTTATCCTCCAAATGGAATTATTTATTTTTCTTTGATTTTTGTTGTTGTTTAGACTCTTCTGAGACACACAGCAGATAATTGATTTCATCAAGACACAAGGCAGAGGGCCACTTGGAGCAGATAGTCGAAGAATGGAGGGGACTTCACCAAAGTGGATCCATTTTCCACATAATCCTTCACAACCGTCCCGCAGTCATCATTGTGCGACTGAAGAGCCAGCGTGGCACATTAAAGATGACTTTGCAATGCTGTCATTACGCTCAGTGCTGTGTTAACACTCTGTGACCTGTTAAGAGCTCTTGAACAAAGCC
This sequence comes from Anablepsoides cearensis, assembly GCA_032275365.1. NCBI lineage: Eukaryota > Metazoa > Chordata > Actinopteri > Cyprinodontiformes > Rivulidae > Anablepsoides > Anablepsoides cearensis. The sequence goes on from JAUBOC010000043.1 coordinate 14,488,407, forward strand.
AGTCCGGGCTGTCGCCGCACTAATGAGACAATGGTGAGCGCACGCAGCCAAGTGAAAGTCAAGCCCACCACGGGTCACACGCTGTCGCCTTTTCACCAACAAGACAACAAAGATATCAACGTGACCATGCAGGTTACGCACACAAACACTGCAAAAAATATTTATTTAGGAAAAAAGGTTAATTATTGACAATAATTTCCCACTATTTACATGTTGTCAAGTCAAGTTTTCTGTAAAATGGATGAAAAGTAGAAAAGATTTAAATAAAACCTCATCGTCATGTATTCATAACTTTCTGCTTGTCAGGTAGCTGTAAAGTGAACACTTGTGTCCGTGTGTAACAGTTCACAGCTACAGTGACCAATAATTACTAACTTATAAAGAAACAGAAACTACTCTCTCGACTACGTAGGATCCAATATTTTTCATGAATTATTACTGAACACCATCAGGTCCATTTCCTGCTCTGTCATCTCAGAACAAATCTGTTTCACAATAAATTCAATTTGAGAAATATTATTTTAACAACAAAATAACTATAATTTCCAACCCTCATTATTTATTGCGCTTTCAAGGTTTAAAGATTTTGTTTAGTCTTTTTATATGGTATTTTTTAAATTTTTTTTTTCAGTTTTTCTAAATGTATGTCTTATTTTGAGCTGCTTTTATTTTTTAATTATCTGATACCTGAACATTTTTAGAAGACTGTATTGACATGTTGAACTAGGTGTTGACATGTAAAAGATAACTTAACAACAACAACAACAAAAAAATTTTAAATAACATTTTTAGCAGCATATTGTCACAAAGCGGGACAACAGGTGGATTTGAAGACTCAATCCAAACAACCCCTACTGGTATCAGAGTAGTGATCACAATAAAGACTGTAAACAGCAAATTTAAGCTAATTCCTCAGAATAAATATTCTCCAGACAGGTATGACATATAAAACCCTAGCTGATCTCTAGGAGTGACTCACTCAGTTCTCACACACAACCAATCAATGTCTAACTTAAACTGTTTATTTATTCGAATCCTCTTCTGCTACTGGTCTCTGTGTTAACCTGGAGGTGCGTGATCATTAGTCTGAGTCATATGAATACACACATTGTACCTCCTGAGGTCAAAATTGCTTTGAGGACATACTGTATATTTTTTTAGGTTTGCTTTGTTGTTCTAGTTGCTAAACAGGGCTCGTACTTATTTTTAGAAAACCATAATTATAAGTTCAAATGCCTAAAACAGCTTTTGCTGCATTGCAGCCAAATAGACAGAACTGTCATAATTAGATTAGTTGTATTTATTCTTGTAAGAGTATTTTATGGATATGGGCAGTATCTTCTGCTGGCAAGTAACTGATAAGCTGTCCATGAATGCAGTCTACAGATGTCATTAAATGTGTGTGGCCTTCATTTTACCAGGGACCTCTCAGACTGTTGTGTTTCTCTGAGTTATTTGTGCCGCTGCTTCTTCCATCAGCAGCGACCAAGGTTTTCTGCCAAAGATATAAGTCAAGATATACAGGCAGGGCAGACACGGCCATATTTCAGGTGGGAGAAGAAGGAGATGTGTGTGCACTCACGGTCCAATACACACATATCAAGCCACATACAGACATTTATATATGCTCACGCACACACAGAGGGAGGGAGGGAGGTGCTGGTGAAGTGTCAGGCTGAGGGGACAAAGTGAGGTGGGGCCAGGGGTGGTGTGACAGGGGGGACAGGGACATGCTGTTTGTGGTGTGTGTCAGGAGTAGTGATGTGTTTGTGTGTGTGTGTGTGTGTGTGTGATTGCGTGTGCATAGTTAGCGTTGACACCAGCACCTTGAGGTGTGTCAGACAGCCACCATCTGCCTGTAAATAATGTGTTCTGGAGGAGCAAAGTCAAAACCAACAGAAAACAATCTTCATTTGGACATTTTTCTTTCTTTTTAAGTCACTAAATTGATGTTTTTGTTTGTATTTTAATGTTTTACACAAGTACACATAGCTGATGATCTCTTTGGGTCAAAAATTATTTGGAGGTGTATTTTTTGTAACAATCAGAATATGTGATAGGCATGACTCTCAGATACTACCACTCTAAATATTAGTTCAATATGTGAAACTAAGTTGTAGCTCTTTTTTCTTTTTTTTTTATATTTTTTAATTGCACTAACCCTCGTGACTTTGATTATCTCAAAAATATAATTAGTGTATGGATGATTTGTTTCTGAGAGTTTTATTACACTAAATATTTTGCTACACTTTTACTTTGGCATGCAAAGCAGCAGGTATGCATTTCTTCAAGACATGCTATTTTTCTCAACAAACTCTGTAATAACAATACCATTTAAGTTTACAATAGATTTTGCAAAGCTTCCAGATATTCAAGCTTGTGATAAAAATCAACCCAAAAAGTTATTATTTTCAATTAAAAGAAAAAGCAGACAAAGTAGTGAAAATCTGTTGCACGTTAATGTTTTTCCCTCTGGCTCGTTCACGGTGTGCATCAAAGGTCATTAGCGTAATGCAAATGTCAATGTTTTATTAAACGCCTGTTTTACTGTGCCTCTCAGATAAATGTGAATAATTTTACACACAAAGTGGTAATTGTGAGCAGAAATCAATGCTGTCATTTATTGGCCTCTGCCTTGTTCTGCAGCAGAAAGCTGCAGCAGGAACAGCCACAGCAATCATGCTTTATTGTTTTATGGTTCCCAAATAAAAAACATGAATCATCTGGCTTTGCAAAGTGCAACGTCTAATATCGGAGCGACTGTTTCTGCCTGCGTCTGCACCCTGAGCCAACCAATCATGTGAACGTGTGAAAGAAAGAGTGAAAGAAGAACAGCTTTGTTATGTACGCATAATATTTAAGCAGAATAACCATAAAAATCAACATTACATGAACCAGTTCAAATAAAATCCTACTCAGTTTATCCATTCTAAGCAGTCAAAGAGATAAATTTAAAAGCAGAGTTAAAATTCTAAAGCTTTATTTCTTCAAAGGTTAAGGAGTAGTATTTAGGACTCAGGCTTATAAAAGTACAATTGTTTAAGCTTGAAAGCCACTTAAAAAAGACATCAGGCATCATCCACACTGGATTTACACAAAGTCTGCAGATACTGTAATTGTCATTCCCTTTAATGCATTTTGCCTCCACTGATCCTCGCTGTGCTCTTTTTTTAGTAAAAACAGAGCTCACTGTTGAAAATGTAAATGCATGCAGCATGTGTAATGCGCACAAATGTAAACAATAAAAGGGCCACAAATTGAACCATCTCTGTGTTATTTTAGAAAATCTAGACAGTTTAGTGCATGAAAATCCAGTTATGGTGTCTGTGTTTCGAGACGGACCAATCACACTGTCTGGCACCAATAATCTCTCTGCATCTGGGAGAGTTGTCTCTCTCACTGAAGCGTTCCTAGGATAGCCATCTTAGCTGCTTCTCTTGTTTTAAAGTTTTTAAGACTGATGACAGATTTAATAGATTGTTAGAATGATCTCTTTTATGTGAACTCTCTCATTTTTTTTTGTCGTAGCAGTTAGCCAAAAGTGAAAATTAGTGCACTCTTAAATGGGAACACTTGTCTCTGACATCTGCATCATGATGGTTTGTCATGAATAGATGCACAGTTAACACGTGTAGCTGGAGAAGTGAACCATAAATGACAGAAAATCACTATCATTTTAGTACAAGTATTAATTACTGTTTTTGAAACAAAAACACATATTGACTCATGGTTTCTAATCATCATTCATTGTTAAAAACTGAAGCCATCAGGATTGGAATTACAAACGGTACCATTTTGCCTACAATATGCACAGTTTGTGCTCTAAAAAATGTTGAGTTGCTCCTCTGGATGAGTTGAAAAACGTTTTGTCTTATCTTCAAAAGACTTGCCTCACAATCATTAGTGTCCTGATCATCCCTATTGTTCACAGAGAGCTGATTCATATAACAGCATTGTAAGAGAGGGGACATTTGGACAAGTTCAAACAGCACAAGACCAACCAAAGTGCTGTAAAATAGACAGATACAACAGGACATTGTTTAAGTTTTAGTCAAAATACAAATCAAAATACGAAGCATTTATATTTACAGTACATATAGAGCAGAGTTATGATACACAGTGAGGTTTTGCACCCTAGTTGACTGGAGTCCTGTTTGGGTTTCTTGTCTGCTTTGAGGAAACCCCAGTTAGGATAACCATCTTGATCTTCTGTGTGATTTCTTGTTCTCCCTGGCTCCTGGGTTTGTGGGGGACACTGTCTGCTCTGTGGTCCAGAGACCTGATGTCTCCTAACTTGTGTTCCATGGGTGATGGGAGTCAAAACGCAAATACTGGTCTGTGTGGCTGGGTTAGCGATAAATATCAGTTTCCAACCGTCCTCCATCAGAGAATGAGACGTCACAGTTCAGGAACGTCAACCTGCCATTTTTTACATCCTCTCGTCTGAACTACATATATTTATCCAGAGAGCTGATGTTGTCAGTGAAATGTTGAACTTCCTGGGATTTAATTTTAACCCAGGTGTCATCAACATACCTGAACCAATGGCTCAGGGGTATCCCTGAAATACATGCCAAAGAGAGATGAGACAAAATGTTTTTAAACAGAGGACCTACTCAATTTATTATTTATTTATGTTTTACATTTTCCTACCTGGATTATTGAGATGCATCAGGACAGTTGGTGCTTTAGCAAAATATCTCATAAAACAGTGGACAAATCTTAATGGATTTCTTAGAAAGTAATCATTAGGTGTCCATCTGTGATGGACTAACCTTTGGAGTCAATCTAATTCAAGATGGCCCCTACAGCTAATTAACCTGAACAAAAGCAAAAGTGGTCATAATTCAGTCATTTTTTTAACAGACATTCTGGTGAAGGGGTAGCTGAGAGTCACCCTTACAAAAGGTTTGACCAAAACAGCTTTAAAATTGTCCGTTTTCATCCAAAGAGGTTTTTAATTTAACATTCCTGTATGAAAGGCTGCAGGTGATATGCATTCCTTCAAGGAATGCTAGGCCTGTAATTATATTGATGTCTTTCTTATTTATTTATTTGTTTTCACTCAGCTCTCACTCATTCTGTTTCTCATCCATCAGCCCCACTCTCATCCACTGTGTTTATTTCTCACTCTTCCCACTCCACAGCTGAAACAATCATCCATTATCTTTATCCTTCCATGCTATCCGTTTCTCAATCACCCTCCATCTTCCATCCCATCCAGCAGGGTTGTTCCTCCTGGTTGGCTGCGGGCCACCCAACCCCGTCCCTGTCAGTCACCCAGCTGCCGATAGCTGAGCAGAGACTGACAGCTCCACGAGCAAATCAATAATAATCTTCAGCCAGTGTAATCCTACACCTGAGGATGTCGCCTGCTGCAGCTATTGCTTCCTGTTTTTTTTTTTTTTTTTTTTGTATTTATTGTCACGTTCAGGTTTGCATATTTACCTGGCTCTGTGAAAAAAATGCAGTCTTTGAGATTGACAAACAAGCTAAATCACCTAAAACCAAGGTCCATGTGCATGAAGATTCCAAGCAGCACCCAAACGCACCATCTTAGCACACGTTCACTGTCCTGCCCAGACTGTCACAGAGGCTAAGGTCGTCTAGTTTGATGTATGAGCCGACTCGCATGACAACCTTCATCTGATTCCAACCTCTTTCCTCCTCAAAAAAAATTAACAGCAAGGCCTGAAGAAGTGGAAGAAAACTTCTTGTGTGGAAATAAATTGAGTAACAAGTAATTTTGTGAACTTGAACCTTGTTGTTCACAAAAAATGTATTGTTTTATATTTCAACAGATTATTTCTGTCTTTATAGCAGATGGATGGTTTGAATGCTGTGTGAATGTACGAGTTTCTGTCAGCTTTTCATGACTCAAGAATGCAGCTTTCACATGAGGAGGTCAAACTACAGCAAACATTTTATGTAAAGAAAAACAAAAGGCTTTAGTGCCAAAAACCTACCGTACTTACCAAAAACAAGTCGAGGAGGTGCACAAGGAACCAGAAGTAGACCCGTTAGAGCCTGAAAGCCAATAATGCTGGACTGCTGGTGGAGGGAAAACTGCAGGAATGAACAGGATGGGGCTAACGAGAAGAGTGGCTGCAGCTGTGACTAATGAGGAACAAGAAGCAGGTGTAGGTGAGCCAGGCAGAATGGAAGAGCAGAATCTGACTAAGGAGAAGTAAACACAGAAATTAAAGTGCCCGTGACATCAAATTTTTATAATAAATATGAATGTATTTTTAGAAAGGTAACATTGGCAACATATTGCAAAACAAATTTCATGCAGCTTAGATGAACTGTTGTTGAGATATTGGCATGTAACAGGAAATGATGTCAAAGGGGAATGTTTGCATGTGAACAGAGCACTGATACAAAGGCTAACAATACAGACTGAAGAGAAGATTCTGATGTGTTTTTTTAGATTATTTTGAGTCCCTATCAAAGAGAGATGAAGAAGAGTTAAAGTTTAAATCATTTCGTTTTTTAATAAACAAAAACCAGATAGCTTATTTTATTAATGAGTTCCCCTTTTATGTCACTTCCTGTTTCACTTTGTCAGAGCCAAATTCAAAAGAAAATTGTCCAGTTTTGTGACAAAACAAGTAAAATAATCTGTACTATGCCAATTTTCTTAAGTATAAAGATGTTTTCTTTGACTTTTTGTGTTTGAAGGATAGGCATGTCACAGGCACTTTAAACCGGTGGTGTCCAGAGGGCTACTATCCTGAATGCTTTAGATGTTTCCCTGCTTTGACACACTTGATTGGAAGAAATCAGTGATTAACAAACCTCTGTAGAATTGAAAACCTGCTGAAGAGCAGGGAAACATCTAAAACATACAGGATAGTGGCCCTCAAGGACCAGGACCGGACACCATTGGATGGACCAAATAAAAACAGAAACAGAGCTAAACTCAAACATCACAGAACACATTAGCAAGCACAATGAATTAGTAGTTAGAGCTGTTGGCTCACAGCAAGAAGGTCCTGGATTTGATCCCCGGTTTGTTCTCCACTTCTTTGCGTGGGTTTTCTCCAGGTACTCCAGTTTCCTCCCAGAGTCTAAACATTTACATGATAGGCTGCCTTCAGGCCAAGGCTCCCCTTACAAAAGAGATCTGTGATCTCAATGGGATTTGCCTGGTTAAATTAAGGTTAATAAACATAAATAAAATTGATCCTAAAACACAAAGAAACAAACTAAAAACAGATCCTAAGATTTTCCCTTTTTCCCCCATCTTCTTCCACTTCTGTCAGGTTGCAGAGGCAACGGGTCCAGGAGAGAAACCCAGACATCACTCTCCCCATCAGCACTTACCAGCTTGTCCTGGGGGATAAGCTGGTCCAGGCCAGAGAGGATACATAATCCATCCAGTAAGTTCTGGGTCTTCCCCTGGGCCTCCTATCAGTGTGACGTGCCCGGAACACCTCTAAAGGGAGGCGTCCAGGAGGCATCCTAATCAGATGCCTGAACCACCTCAACTGACTCCTTTCGATGTGGAGAAGCAGTGGCTCTACTCCGAGCTCCTTTCTCTAAGGCTGAGAACCATGGCCTCAGACTTAGAGGAACTGACTTTCATTCCAGCCACTTCACACTCGGCTGTGAACCGCCCCAGTGCACACTGAAGGTCTTGGTCCGAAGACGCCAACAGAACCACATCATCTGCATACAGCTGAGACGAGACCCTGAGGTTCCCAAACCAGACACCCTCCTCTCCATGACAGCGCCTTGAGATCCTGTCCATAAACACTACAAACAGGATTGGAGACAAGGAACAGCCCTGGTAGAGTCTAACCCACACTGATAACAAGCTCAACTTTGTGCCAAGAATGTGAACACAGCTTGTGCTTTGGTTATACATGGACTGGATCGCTCTTAGTAGCAACACCCCATACTCCCGCAGCACCCCCCACAGAATGCCTCGAGGAACACGGTCATAAACCTTCTGCCAGTCTACAAAACACATGTAGACCGGAGAGGCAAACTCCCACAATCCCCTTAGAAACTCTGCAAGGGTAAATATCTGGTCCATTGTTCCTTGCCCAGGACGAAAGCCACACTGCTCCTCTTGAATCCAAAGTTCGACAGTCACTTAGAGCCCCTCTTCCAACACCCTGGAGTAAACTTTCCCAGGGAGGGCAAGAAGCGAGATCCCACAATAGTTAGAACACCCTCTCCAGATCCTAACAGTTTGACTAAATTTTATAGTTATTTTATTAAGTCAGTTTTCAGAATTCAGTATTTTTTGTAAATTGCTTCCTATTCATATTTTTTCATTGCTATTAAAATTAGTATATATTTGGAACATGTCCCCATATCACAGGGCTGTTCAACTAAAGTGCTCAGGGGGCCACAGTTACTGAAAGCCAACACTTAAGGGGCCGGGCCCTCAGGACCTTATAATGATAGGAGAAACACTCTATTATGTAAAAGTATTATTATCTTTTACCTTTAATAAATGTAAAATATACAATAGATTTAAACTCTATTTTCATATTAAATTTAGTAAAAAACAAAACAAAACATTTTTTCTAAATGTCTCATTGTAGACTAAACAGAAGTTCTTTAAATGTCCCCACCAGTTGAATAGCTCTGCCATATAAACATTGCAAAATTAAAAAGTGCAACAAAAGATTAACGAAAAAAAAGTACATTTTATGGCGTTTGTGCAAACATGTTGTAAATACCAGTTCACTGTGTTTCAGCTAGTCCACAGCATCCACAGCTCATTGAGGTTCTGCAAAGCGGAGCACAGACTAACCTACTCTCAGCTTCCCCTACATTCATGTCCCTCAGATGCTATCTCCATCTGCTGTAATTATACAGACCCCCATCCCCCTGACTCCCTCAGCCTTGCTAACACATACGCACCCAGAACACGCTGCCCACTGGTGTAATTCATGCCGCCTAGGGGGTCATGGGAGATTATGAGCTGGATCGATCATTGTGATGGTTAACACACACACACACAATAGCTCACACACATACACACGTGCTACCTCATCATCGATGACAGCCTCCTTACCTCCCTCTCCTACTGAGGGACTTCCTGCAACTAATGAGGACACACAAACACTGTCAACCATATCGACCACCTTAGGTTAAAAAGGTACTTCATATATGGACCTGTTTGGAAGACCATCAGCTCCAAGGCTCCTTGTTCCGCCACTGTAAAATAGATTTAAAGACACAATTAGTGCACAATGAGGATCGCCGAGTCTTCACTCTCCCCCACTGTTCTCACTTCCTGGATTCTCGCTGGTGTTTATCTTCTCCAGGAAATGCCTCGTGTGACACCAGATTGCAGAATAGTTTAAACAAACCTTAGTCTTAATGTGGATTGTTAATTGTTTTTACATGTTATGCAATATGTGGTGTTTTTGTGCTGTCACTCTTATTTGTTTGGAACGAACAATAATCTCTCACAACTTTTGTTTTTATCTGGTTATTTTTTTAACATAAAAGTGAGCAGCGACAATTTTAAATTACATCTTAAAGTCTATGAATTAAAAAGCATTTGATTCGGTGTATTTTTTATCCATTGTGAAAAACACATTCACATTTTTCTCTCTGTCGAAGAAGAAAAACATTCACAACCCTTAAAACAATAAAATCAGCGAACAAATAAATAAACAGGAGCAAATTTCAGGCTGTGTCAAAAGGTAATGAATAAAAGTACGCTTTTTTAGAAGAGTTGGGCTTGATTAGTATAAAAAGGAAGGTCATTCCATGAACTTGGAGCAGCGACACAAAAAAGCTCTGTCCTCCGTGAGCTTCTGTTTAGACCATGGCACCTCCAGGTGCAGCTGATCAGGCTCAGGCTTTTATTCTAGCTCCTAATGTGGAGGCTCATAGTGTTTTTCTTTGTGCACAAATAAAAAATAGAAATGTTCCACTTCTTTCCTTCCTTCCTGACTAAACGAGCCACATGGGCAGACAGTATAAAAGGTGAGACTTATCATCACACTGGATAAATAAATGCTATTTGGAATCACACACAGTGATCATATTTTTGTGGTTGTGTAAATAAAGTGAAAGTAAAACTGTTTTATTTAAGGACAGCAAAAAAATAAAATAAAAATAAAAAATAAAAAAAAAATAAAAAAAGGAAGAAGAAGAAAAGAAAAGAAAAGTTTTCTGACTTTATATTGGTCAATTTAGGAATTTTTACAATGTTTTCACAACATTAGTGAAAATCAATGAGCAATGTGGACCATCCATCCATCCATCCATCCATCCATCCATCCATCCATCCATCCATCCATCCATCCATCCATCCATCCATCCA
>JAUBOC010000043.1:14552177-14562461 GCA_032275365.1 Anablepsoides cearensis
ATGGAAATTTTATTAAGTATAAAGATGTTTTCTTTGACTTTTTGTATTTGAAGGATAGGCATGTCACAGGCACTTTAAATAATTTGTGTACAAGAACAAATGTTGACACAAAGAGTGTTTGCAAAGGATTGTTAAACGTTAACTCAAGTCCATTTGTAAGTCAGTATTCTAAAATATGGGTAAAACCCTGGATTATTTTCTTATTTTGTGTTTGTATGTTGACTGGCAGCACCCTCATTGCTAAGCCCACAAGACCAATATGAGGTCCACTTTCCTGGAAAAACTCATTAACCACAGAGCCCCGCTGGTGTTCCCTGTTCCACTAACAAGCTTATTTCCTGAACCTCTCAGTCAGTCTTCTTACTCAGTCCCAGGGATCATACAACTTTTCCTTTTTTTAATACACAACCCTTTTGTTCCTTCAAATATCTAATCATGTAACTTGAGGCGCACTTATTTTGACATGCTTGCCAAACATTTATGGGAACTGTGCGACTTTCGTTCTCGCCAAAGCAAGAAGAGGCACATCTTCCTCGTACCCTTAACTGTAAATACTGTCAGAGCAGCTTCCTAATTATTTCTGCAATGATATGATGTACCAGTTAAGGTCATGGAGATAATACAGGCATCATCTAATCTTGTTTGATCTAATCAAAACTAATGTAATATCACATAATATAATCACTCCTACACACACACACACACACACACACACACACACTACAAAACAAAGCAGTGGCTGATGTGAGGACAGAGTCAGTGTTCTAATTTCTCCGCAAATGCAATGGAAATTACATTCAGACAGGACATTAGCAGATGTTAGCACAGCTTTATAAACACAGTGAAGCATCCTCCTCCTGTACAGAGAAAAATTACTCTTGTTTTTTGGATGCACACACATTTCTCGTGCCAGTAATAATCAGCTGTTCTGGAAGAGTTCCCCTCCCTCGAATTAAAACAACTCAGTTTATGAACTCCGAGTTTGTTGAACATCCTTTCTGAAACTCCCACATGACAGTGGAGTAGAGGAACAAGGGACAGATAACCCTGGGAGGTGTGATTACTCAATGGGAGCAGGTGTGTAGCTGACGAGTAACAGGTGTGACGGGGGGGAATCAGGGGATTAGGATAAACAACTAAGAATGCAGACTGAGCAGCTAAAACATTTAGATACATGCAGAAAAACCAGACCTCAAATAAATACAAACTAGAAAAACAAACTAACAAACAAAAAAGTCACAATGTTGTGAAGGTCTGCCTCTGGGATTAGTCTCAGAGACTCTATGGAGAATGTGAATTATTCCTCAGATCTTGTGTTTGTTTTTTTACATTGCAGTCCTGACAGAGCACAAGAAGTTTAGATGTTTTAAATAACTGATTAAATCTAAAAGTAAAGTAGCAGTGACACTTTTTATTAGAGGTCTTTTGGAGTGAATAATATTGAAAAATACAGATTTTAAAAAGTCTAAATGGTGTTCCCGTGGCTATGAACTGCAGCTAGTTTCTACAATATGATCACATAGAAAAACTCATTTGAATTCTTCTTTTGGATCCTGTCTTGAGGCAAGGTTTTTTCATGTGCAATCCTCTGTCCTTGCCTTTTGATGCACCTGCTCCTCACACGGGCTTTGTTCACTCTGTAATCGTCAGTCAGAGCTGCCTTTTCAATGTCACAGAGACATATCAAAGCCTTTTCCATTTAAAGAAAAAAAAAACATGACATTACCAAGTGCCGTGGACGGTTTTCACATGCCTTACAGGGTCTCAGTTTTGAAAGGTTGACTTGCTTGGAGACCTCTGTCATTGAAAGTCAGTTTAATGTTCCTTTGTTTGTGCCTGTGTTTTTGAGAGGAAGTAAAAGTGAACAAGGGAAAAGGGAGAAGAGGTGAAGTAAGGAGGAGGTTATGTTACCTGCTTCTCTAAATGCTACACCAAGCAGAATCTGAACTGTGATGGGAAGAGACACCTTTCTGAAGCAGTAACAGTCCTCATGAATCACACGGCTCTCGCTCCTTTCTCCTTCACTCTCTAAATCTTATTCTTGCTCTTCAGCTCCCCCTCTGGGACCGACTGCGCGCTTCTCTCTCTCTCTCTGGTTGTTTCTCCACTGTCACATGGAACTTGCTCCAAGCATTGTGAGTTTCAGACAGTAGGATAGGCTGTAGAGAAGTGATTGTCACAGTTTTCACTTTAAAACACTGTGGCTTCCACTCGATGTTTTATCTATTGGTGCATCTTTAATCTGTGTACGATTCGTACTTTGGTTTTCCATTTCAATATAAAATGAGTAAAAACAAATAATCAGGCGCTTTTTTATAGATATAATAAATATAGAAACAATAAAAAAAAGTAACAGACGTTTAGTCGGCATAAAGTAATGCACTGTTTTTTCCCTGAAGCATCTTTAGGGAATAGTTGTGGCAATATTTAGACTCTCAACAGACTGATTCAGATGTTATGATCACAGAAACTGCACATCCAGAAATTATTTGCAGTTGACATCAAGTAAATACAACCAAAGTTTAACTGCTGTGTCTGATAACTTCGCTGTTGTTTTTTTGCTGCAAAAATAATCCAAATGTATTAAAAACCAAGCTCAGCTTAATATTGTATCTTGTGGAACCACCTCTAACATCAATAACTTGAATTAATTGTTTTCTGTGTGATCTTATCAGGTCACACAGAAAAAATCCTTTGACCCATTCTGTTTAACAGTGCTGCTTCAGTTTATTGAGTTTTTTTAAACTCTTGTTTATTCTCTCCTGAAACCCCTCCACAGCATTTTAATCAAGTAGAAGTCTTGACATTGACAGAGTCCTTGCAAACCTTTGATTCTTTTTTTTTTTTTTTTAGTGATTCTGTTGTAGGTTTTTTGTTGTGCTTTGAATTGTTTTGCTGTTTTATAACCCAATTTTAGTCAAGATATGGCTTCCAGACTGATGGAATCACATTTGATTAAAATACTTTGGTATCCAAAGGAGTTCTTGGTTGACTCAATAAAATGAAAGGTGTCCGTCCACCCAGTATAAAATAAGCAATAACTTTTCCAAACGTTGTTTCTAACTGTTGGTTTAAGGTGATTTCTGCAGATTGGCTTTTATATTTAATTTCTCCATCAAAGCACTGTGCAATAAATTCCAACACTTTCATTTCATGTATTGATTTCTAACGGCTGTTGTTCCAGAGGTTTTGTGATGCAAACTGTGTTCCCATGTTGTTTGTTCAAGATTTGAGAATCTCTACTGGTACCTCATCAAAACAAGCTATTAACGATTTTACTCAACTTTACTTTAATTAACTTTACCATGTTCACCAGGACTTATAGATTCTGAGATTTAACTCTATTTGATAGGCATAAGTTTGCTTTTTGAGTATTGCATAGGAAGCTAACTGGTTCAGAGCCATCTTTTTCAGCTCCTAACATGCAGTACAAATCGAGGGACTTATTGAGAGCCAAAAAAGTCATTTATTCTTAGTGAGCTGTGCCAAATGATCAGAATGTTAATTCCCGACACTACTGCACAGTTTGACTTTAGAATAAGCATGCTAGGATATTCATTGCTAAGTAACAACTTTCTTAAATGTTTTCCACAAGTTCTTTGTTTCCCATTAAGAGGAGAAACTACAAGAGCATCTCTAAGATCATTACTGATATTTATCCTCCTTGGTACCATGTTGACACACAGGAGGATGCTCCAAAGTGCTGGAACTTTAGCCTTTATAGAGGTGCTTACAGTTATTTATGGTCAGTTATTCAAGTGCTTCAATTAGCCACACCTGGTTGCTTACTCTCCTTTTTCATATAAAAGATGTAAGAGTATATTTAGTTTTCACACGTTTTGTTTTAGTTTTTGTTAATTTTATAATGTGGTATATCACATAATATTTTTCTTTTCATTATTATTATTATTATTATTATTATTATTATTATTATTATTATTATTATTATTATTATTATTATTATTATTATTTTACATTGATGCACCTCAGCTTAAAAATGTACATTTTAGGGAACAAAATAAAGTGTTAACTTTTATCATAACAGCATTTCTCTGTTAAAAGAGGAAAAAAAAACAGATCTAAAATAGAAACTCCTGCAGCAAGCAATGAACAGTGCTAATAATCAGAGCTGACATGCTACTTGGAGTGTGCTGGGGCAATGGGAAAGCCACTCTTCAGGGTCTTCTTCTGTGAGTTTATGTGGGTACTTGTGTCTATTTATTTATGTTTTTTCGTGGGCAAAGGAAAGCCTATTCCAAGGGAGAGAACGAGGGACAGTTGGACATTGATTGATGTGAGGTGATGTGCTCAGAGAGCAGACAATCCCTAACTCAACCCTTCTATTGCTGTAATGCACAGCAGAAACTGTGAACGCTGCTGTGACAGTGTATTACAGTCATGATTACACTTTGCAGTCAAAAGCTGTAGCTGGTGAGAGGTGTAGGATTTTTATTTACTGGTTTTATAAAGTGCCCAAATCAGGAAATGTATCTGATAGTGCTAAATTATTACAAGTAAAAAACATTCCAGTATAACTAATTTTGTATGTTGATCCATTGTAATTAAATCCCCGGCTTACAGTAGATCACAATGCTGTCATTATCTTGGTATATCCTTTTATTCTTCATGTCTCCAGAGACTGGGTCTTTGTTTGGGTTTTTAACGCTCACACAGCGTGACAAACATAAAACCCAACAGGCACACAGGTTGTATAATGTTAGTTCAAACAGACAGTTTAAAAAGCTAATGGATGTTTACTCTTAGTTTGATGAAGAGTCAAGGGTTTGAAATTTATTTAAACATGTGAAAGACAGAGGTTGTGTTCGAGTACACTTCAGAGTCACTGCAGCAGAAGTGGGAAAATACAGTTAACAGGACCTTTGATTTACAACTACTATAAATACATTTTTTAACAATAAATGTTGTGGTTGTATGAATATGAAAATGCAAATTGGTGCATTTAATCTCCTGCACCATCCCAGACAATTAATTTACAATCCAATTCAAAAATTCAATTCAATCCAACACATTAATGTCACTGAAATATTTATAATCATCTTTTTTACCTGCTTTTCCTGTCTGTGTCAAAATAGAACTGATTTCCATTAGGGCTGTGCATAGGAACCAATATATATCCATTTCTTTAAAAAAAATATTTTATCGATTTTCTTTCTTTTACTATCGATACATCCCTCCAACCCTTAAGGGGCAGTATAATGATGTGTGATTCCTGATCAGAGCAAAGAACAGCAAACTGCAAATGAGGTCGATGAGTCAGCAAAACGGCCAGCAGTATTCTGAGAGTGCCTTTTGTTCTTAAAAGCAGACATTTGGACACACTTCGGTTTTTATAATGTAAAATATAGGATATCATTTTATAACATTTTGCTGATTTTGTTGAGTCACTGGCATTGAGCAATAAGTATAAAGTAATGTGTATTTATATCGAATCGAGCTGCATTGTATTGAGAATCGTATAGTATCCTGAGCTCTGTGTCAAAAACCGTATCAAACTGCCATGTCATTGACGATACCCAGCCCTAGTTTAGCTGCCACTTTGTGAAAGGCAAGGTACGTTCTGGAAAGGCCATTCAAAGGTACATATAAAACAAAAAAGAGCAGTTTGCACTTTATTCACACCTAGGGACAATTTAAAGTGACCAGTTGACCTAAAATGCATGTTTTTGTTCTGCGGAAGGAAACCCGAGTAACCAGAAAAATCCATGCATGGAGACAACATGAAAAGTCCACACAGAAAGGCCCCAGGCCATGAGGCGATCCTGCAACCTTCTCTCTGTGAAGTGACAGTTCTAACCACTGAGTGGCCATGCCGCCTTATAACAAACATTAGTTTGGAAAAGGTTGTCCAGCCGGGGAAGCCAATGGCTCGAATTGAAACGTCACTCATTCAGTCCTCGTCCTGAGGGCAGTAGACGACAGCACAGAGAATAATTCTCTTTTTAACAGGAAGGAACCTGCAGCAGAACCAGGCTCGGGATGAACGGCCATCTGCCTCAACCAGCTGGTTGTTAATGTTATGAGAATAACACTTCTTTTTGGAACTGATTATCACAATATGGCAGCTGCGGTTGTTTAGACATTACTGTAAAAAGCTCGTTTTACTTGAAGTGACCTGCAGTCCCAATCAATTGGCCACCCAGCCATGCAGACGATTTAAACAGAACAATCAGTGATGTAATTTGATTAAAAACATCATGGATTCTACTTTTTGTTGAGGAAATTTGTCATCAATAAACAAGTAAATGTTTACAACTTGTTTCCCACACTAAACTCTTAAATTTTATTTTCACCTGCTCTGCCAAATGCTTGAGTGGTTTGCAAAACTGCAGCATTGGGGTCCAGATTGACTTGTGAAGAGGAGTCATGGACTTCTGGAGTCAGAGCCTGCCATTATTTGCTTTGGGTTAAGTTGCTCTGATGTGGGGTGATAGGGGACAATGGTGATCGATCCTCAGAGTTTATTGATCAACAGAGACAGAGGTATTGTCTCGTCCCACCCTGATTGACTATATCTTTTTTTCTTGAGCCCCACCTCTAAACTCCTCCAGGACAGAATTTATGGAAAGTCTATTCTTTTTTGTCCCTCTATTGATGGCACCTCGTTTCTGTTAACAGAGGTATCCTCTTGTGTTTGAATAGCTTTCTCTTTAGAATTTGTATGTGTTGTCTATTCCTGGAGCAGTGTTTTTTTTGTGACAAGCAAGCGTCAGATTGAGAATAAAATTAAAACACAAACAAATTTGAATTTTACATTGTGTATTTTTGAGGCTTTAATTGCAAGTGTTTTTGTTGCTGTTTTGTTACTATTTTTCATTTCAGTATTCTGAAAAATCTATCTAACACTAGCAATTGAAGGAAATGCTGCTGACAAAGAAAACCTTCAGGATTAAAAGAAATTATTGGAAATCAGAAGAAAACAGAATAAGCAGACCTGCTGTGCATTGTTTTGTTGAAAGGTATAGTTTGACTGCCTAGATCAAAGGTTCCTTTAATTTAAAAAGGAAAATGCAGTATATGTTGATCCAATTTGTTGACAATCATTCAGCAATCTCTGCATGTATGATGCAAAATGTCAAATATAAAGAGGTTTTGACAGAGTTCATACTTTGTATATTTTGCTTGCAATATTTTTTGACGTTGTGATATTCCTTCAGCATGAAATCATTATATAAACTTCACGTATGTCATACATTTATTACACACAATTGAAGCTTTCTATTTTTAAATCTTGCAGTCTTTGCATTCTTGAGAAGGATAAACAACATACAAAACCCAAATCCTGCATGTTTCTTTTCCACATACTGCAGTCCTTGGAAGGGCTTTAAAAAGTAATAAGATTTAGTATAATTAGTTGCTTAAAACAGCTTTTTTCCCCCCTTGATGTGCTTGTAGTTATTGGTATGGGACATAGTGACCTTCCCCCTGAAAAGAAGGTGATTTTTATTTGTAAGAGGAGCAGGAGGAGCAAGAGGAAGACACAGATGAAAAGGCGCTGTGATAAATACCTCTTCTGTTTTATTACACTGGATGTGAGCCCTGAAACCTGCATGTTGGAGGCTCAGATTGATTCTTTGTTGATGCCGTGCAACTTGGCAAACTTCCTTTCAGTGATAAGAATATTAATTATGTCCTTACTTTGTTCTTTAATGTGTAGCTCCTCCAACAGTGGCTGACTTGAGGACTACGTGTTGTTGTCAGGAGCAAAAGTTACTTTTATCCCCAGTGCCATCAATCTTTTACTCTGTAGTAGTACTGATAGCTCTAAAACAACACCTTTTTAAATGTGCTTTTATTGTTTCCACAATAGAACTATTTACACATATAACACTGCCAATTTCACAGATTTGAGCCAAATTTGGGTTTGGCAGTAGCCAAGAGCAATCCCTGAAACATTTTGTGCACTACAGATTTTAAGTGATCTTTTTTAAATCTGTATGCAAGGTGACAATCAAAAGTAGTATTCCTTCAAGGAATTCTACTTCAATTATATTTGTGTTTTACTACCAGATGAACTGGTCGCAGACAGCAATTGACCAAAATATCAGTGCTATCACGTCACTTGTGCGTTTGACATTTACCTATATACCATCAGAGGAGGGTGCAGTCTGAGCTGCTTGGTTTTTGTGTGTGGAGGGTGTGATGATTACAGCTGAGCTGGAAAGAAGATGTGTGGTTTTGGAACATGAGCTTGAATGTTTATTAACCTTCATTTAACCAGGCAAATCCCACTGAAATCACAGATCTCAATTGTAAGGGAGCCTGAGGCAGCCTAACATGCATGTTTTTGGACTGTGGGAGGAAACAGGAGTGCTCAGATAAAACCCACGCAAACACGAGGAGAACATGCAAATTGTTGGAGCGGACTGCCGGCCGCGGAGATAACAGCATATATTGTTGAAAATCTGTGTAATTTACAGACAATCCGTACAACTTAACATTATGCCTTGGCTACAGTAACCACCAATGATACACAGAAACCCAGAATAATCTGGGGCTTTACCACAGACAGGTGTAGCAAGAATGAAAGTCCTTACTGAAGCAACACAATGAAAACAAGTTTCCTTCAACTGCAGCCACAGCTGTGCCACATTTACCAACAACATCAGTACAGACATAATGAACTGACAACACAAAACAACATTTGAATAAAATATAGTTTACTCACTGAAATATTTGTATTATCTGCCAGGGGAAAACCAGGAGGAAAGCTTTGAAACAAAGGCTATGTTTCAAAAAAAAAAAAAAAAAACAACTACTACTACCGTAATATAAATTAATAAATAGATAAAATATTCTAAAATGTAAGCTAATGATTCTGATAGTATTTAGGCCAGCAGAGAAAGTTTTGCTGGCCCTGATGGTCCACCTCTGAATAAATGTCACATTTTGTTCCAGAACTCTTGTGGTTAATTCAGATGCAAAATTCCAAACTTGAGCGACTCTGCAAAGTTTGTTTTTAAGAGAGAAAAAAACTACTTTTTTATACAACTTAACTTTTTCCAAACAAGCCAGATTTCTTAAGTATTACTACCTGACTGTGAAGAACTTTAACAGCTAGGATACGTATTAAGACTTTTTTTTTGAGTATTGTATCGTCTGACCTTAGGGTGAACTAACTGTGTGACATCTACTCCTGGGAAGATTGGCAGCTGTCTTGAATCTTCTTTTTTTAGTTCTGTATAATCTTTCTTGCTGTGGAGTGGTCGGCTCCAAATTGCACGGAGATGACATTTTGATCTCCCTGAGTCTGATGGGCAGCAACGATTGCTTCACTGAGACAACTGTTGATGTCTTTTCTTTTTTTGTCAACAAATAACTAAAAGCTTCAGACCCTCACATTGCAAACAATTCTACCTTTATGGAGCAGCATCATGTTATGTATTCTCCCAGTTTTTACAGACAAAATTAAAAGTAGGGCGATTACCTAGATATCTTGAGTGTGTACAGTATATTTACTGAAGCTATAATTTAAAAACCTGTTAGTTTATGTTCCAATCTTAAACCTTAAAAATTAACTAACATGCTTTTAAGAAGCATTAAAAAAAGATAAAGATAAATAAATAAATAAATAAATAAATAAATAAATAAATAAATAAATAAATAAATAAAGATCAAAACAAGAAAGTCAATTTTTTATATGTTCTTATCTTAGCAGGACATAAAACATAATATAGTCTAAAACCTTTATAATACTGATTGTGTCATTGTGACATTGAAAATTAAACAATATATTAAACAGTCAGTATTATCATCTCAGAAAAGTGAACATTACAAGTATTTTCATTATTTTTATGATTTACCAGTGTTCTAAATTTAAGTGGCATTGACATTTCAGTTCAGAACTACTGTAGTTTTAATGCAAATACAATATTTTGATGTAACTTTTTGTTCTTTATTGAACCATATGAGAAAGAACCGGTGTCAGTATTTTAAAAGAAAATATTGAAGCCTTACCACAGACTCAGATTTTGTAGCAATAGTGTGTATGTGTACGTGTATATGTGTGTGTGTGTGTGTGTCAGGCTGTCTGAAAGGCCTCTCAGAGGTGTCCCACAGAGGCCTGACGCCCTGAGGCATGACCAGGTGTCCCTGCGCCGAGAGTCTATCCGGACGCTGTGCAGAATATTAACAAGCCTGACCACCCACATGCACACAGACACACATTTTCCTGCACAAGCATCAAAAAGACAGCACACACACACACACACACACACACACACACACACACACACACACACACACACACACACACACACACACACA
>JAUBOC010000043.1:14598952-14615015 GCA_032275365.1 Anablepsoides cearensis
CCTGCAGGATTTCTCTAACATGCATGAATGAGTCAAAGCAAGGCTTTGGGCACATTTTTGATGAGAGGATAACATTACAACATGATATAAAACTCAAAAAAGTTGATTTTACATGATATAGCCCCTTTAAAACAGATGTGAGCATGAAACAGAAAGCACATCATTACTAAATAATTAATCCTACATGACTGTTAATGTATAATTTTCAAACTATACACCTTAAAATGCAAAAAAAATGACACTAAATAATTTGCATATAATTATTTGCTAATATTTGCTTCAAATAACAGAAAAGTTGTAATTATAAACTTGCAATCAATAAAAGTCTGAAACCTTATACTGTTGATAATAATGAAAAACAATTAAAACTTTGTTTCAGCTCATAATAGGCCAATACTTCTAAAGCAAAATGTGCCCAACCCCAAGTAAAATATTTAAGCAAATTTAATAACTTAGTAAATCTTGCAGAAATAAATACACAATGCACACAATAAACAAAATGTAATATAAGTTACCATCTATTACTAAGCAACCCAAGTTATACACATAAGATCATTGAGTTATGTGAATAAGCAATGAATAATACAAGGTGAGCATAAAAAGTAATGGATGATGAGGAGACCAGTGATGTTCAGTCCCATTAATAGCTCATAATGGATCCTTTTAAAAGGTGCTATCCAATTGTTGGTACAGTAAATTGTCAAATAAAAAAGAAGACAATTGATTTAAACATTTTAGAATGCTATTGATATGACATGAAGTGACAAAACTAAATGGCTTTAATTTAGGTCAGATATTACGGAGCTATCTGATACAAATTATGAGGGCAGATGCACTTAACTGATTGAAAAGTAAAAACAAACAGTCCTGATGCATCTCAATAACTCAGGTAGAAAAATCTAACAAGGTTGAGTCAGGTCCACTGGACGGGTTCTCTGTTGTTGAAACATTTCTTCTTTTATCCAAAAGACTTCTTTAAGTTTTAAAACAAACTCAACAAAAAAAGGAAAGATTTTGTCTAGTAGTGAAGACAATACCTACTTGATATAACATGATGCTACATAATGGATGGAATGACTGATAAATTTATGTTAACCACAAAATAATAAGTGTCCAGCAGTACAATTCTATTTGCTCAGAAAATAGGTCATTTTCAAGCAAACTCAAAAAGTTTGCAGCCCCCACAAGATAGAACAAAAGTGTAGCCAAAGTGGTAATCGTTTAATATTAAATTGTGGGAGAATAGTTCTATAATCCATTTAATTTCTTATGCTTATTTGTGATTGGGTTGTGGAGGCAATAGGTCCATGAGGGAGACCCAGATATCCCTCTCCCCAGTGACACTCAGCAGTTTGTCCTGGGGGATCCCAAATTTTTCCCAGGCCAGAAAGGATACATGATTCCTACAGCTAGTTCAGGGCCTGCTCCAGGGTCTTCTCCCTGTGCGATATGTCTGGGAAACCTCTAAAGGTAGGCACACAGAGGGCATCCTAAGTAGGTTCCCAAACTACTACAGCTGACTTCTTTTGATATAGAGGAGTAGGAGTAGTCCCCCCCCCAAAAAAAAAAAAAGAAAAAGAAAAGAAAAAGATGAAGCTCCAAACCTTATCTCTATGGCCAAACCTGCCCACAATGTGAAGGAGGTTCATTTTTGCCCACTACCATAGCGCAGCTGCAGGGCTGCAGTAGATTGTTGGTCACTGCTGCACTCTCATATTCCTGAGGCTGAGGGTTCAAGCCCAGGTTGCATCAGGAAGGTCATCCGGCATAAAACCATTGTCAAAGCTTTTGTGTTAGTTCACATGCTGTGGTGACCCCTACAGCAAGAAACATGCAAGAGGTAAAAAAAAATAATACTGCTACAATAAATAAAACCACATGATCCAGCTTCAGAACTCTTTACCAGTCACTTAAAGACCAAAGCCAATGTATGTTCCACAAAAAAAAACATTAGTTTTGATTAAATGTTTGTTCCATTAAAAAAATAAATAAATAAATCAATGTATGTTCATTTATAACAAATAATTCAGCACTCATTGTATCTTTTTAGTTGTGTACACAATAAATACATTTGTTACATGTCACATTTTAGCATGTTTTTCTGCAAACAGCCATGAGGTAAAAAAAATAGTTAGTGGGGTATAACCTGATAAATTCAAATTGTAATCAATCTGGTTTTATTTTAACAGCTGAAAATAATGACATCAATATTTTCTGTAGCAGCTGTGAAACATTCCACAACCTCAGGATATTTTTTTTTCAGGAAAAGACACTAGTTCACCTGCTTTTTTTGTGCAGATTTATTTATACCAATTGAGCAAAACCATCTTGTTTGACTTTTTTATGCAACAATGCAATAGAAAAAAGTATCACCACAAGCAATTATTACTAATGTGACCAACTTTTAGCAGTGACAGTAGTAGCTCATTAGGAGACACATTTCCCTTTCAAATGTTCAGAATGTTTAAAGTGATTATTTTTAGGACGATTAACTGTGGTTGTGTGTTCCATCTGTGTCATACAGTTATACAGAAAGGCTAAAATTCAAGATGGTAAAAACTTTGTGCCAACCTTTAAACATTTTTAAATAATATATTTTTTTTATCAGCTGACAAATTTGGATCTCAACAGATGTTACAAAAAGCTACTTTTTGCCATATGCTATTTGTGAGCACAAAAAATAGGTTATTTTCATACAGTATATAGTCAAACTGAAAGGTAAAGTGAATGAGGATACGTGTCCAAAATTTGGATTTTTATTTGACTTCAGAACTGTTACGTATATTATTTTTATGGGTTTATGCTAATTTAGGTAAACATATTTATTATTTTTTTGTGGTACCTCAAATAATTATACAGTTTTACAAAAACACAAATGTAACTGTATTTTCCTAATTCTGAACTCCATGCCATCATATAGCGGTAGGAGGGAACCTTGATGTCAACCAGTATTTAGATTCTGTGAACATGGTTCTTCATCTAGGTGCAGCAATAAAAGATAACTGTGATGCTGTGTTTCACAGCTCATTTGAAGTGAGCATGTCTCTGTGGTCATGAGACTGTAGAGAGATCAAACTCTAAACCCCAGAACTAATGTGGAGCAGCTGTCAGATCCTCTGCACAACAAAACATCAGTCTTTTGACGCAGTTGACCAGTTCCACTCTAAATAAAACACACCTCTCAGAGCCACCCCAAGCTGTTGAAGCTTAAACACTACATGATTCAAATTACTTGGCTTTTTTTCCCCAAACATTGTGACTTTGTGCTCTTTATAACTGTACAGTAGGCCTAGGTGCTGAAGCATACTAATTAAATTAATTGGGACATGAAGTGTTCAACATTATAAGTGATTCACGCAGTCATTGTAATTAGCAAAGACATTTATATAATTTGTTTAAACCAGCAGGAAGCAAAAAGAAAGTCACACATTTTGTATTTTATCTGAATGACACTTTTTTTGTTAATTCTGTCAAATGAAATATTACCGTTGGTATTTATCATCAAAAATATATTACAAAAAATTGTTTTTAGAAGTATACATGAATAGTTTGGTGCTTAGTGTGGTGCAGACACTCTGACAAGAGTGCTGTTGTGTTGAATCAATTAGAATAATTGGCTAGCGTTTGCTGTAGATGCTGTAGAAGCATCAGTGTAACCGCTGGGTCTATTGACCTTGACTGACACTTACTTCACATACTTGACTGAACACACTGTCTCAACACTGTCTTTGTCTTATACTCTCATAGGAGCTCCAACATACAACTTACTAGACATTATTGTCTGCAGGAATTTCTGAATATTTTATAATTATGAAATACTTTTTAGACAATTATTAGAAAACATTAAGAAATAAGCCTGGTAATTTTCTATTGTCTAAGTGCTCAGATATTTTTTGTGTATATTTGGGGTGGCAGCATATTAAAACACTTGTGATATTGTTTTGTTTAAGACTTAAAAGATTGTATGTAATTTTTTCATAGATTACTATTTGTATTTTTACTTTTTTCTGTGTAATATGAAAGCTTAGTCAAACTGCAATGTAAAAATAAATTGTGTGTGTTTTGTTTTTCAGAGAATACTCCTTTTTCTGGAGGAAGGACACTGGATTTAGAAGCACTTGTGGCTCTCTGCACAGACTTTGGTTTTAGTGATTTTGAGCTGGGCTTCTCCTGCCAAGCGTAAGCCAGTTGAGCTTGGTTTACCTACGCTGCACACTCAGAAATTTCTTCTTTCACCTGATGATAAAACCAGTTCACAGGATCGCCATCCATGGTTGCTGCCCTACTCAAGACTGTAACATTCTTTATTGAAAAGATTTGCAAAGGAATGTTTACAAAGAAATTGGCAAACCCAATAAAGAAGAAAGAAAGAAGTGAAAATAAAGAGCCCAAATCAACCACTGATTTGCAAGCACAGAATTTAACTCTCTCAACCACTCTTAAGACTACAGTTAAAAAGATTTCCAAATGCTCTTCGGCACGTAACATATCGCTTGAGGAGGACGACAGAAAGAACGACTGCTCTTCTTTGTCACCCACTTTCAGTTATCGTGTGGCCATAGCAAATGGACTCCCAAAAAATTCAATTTTTTTGAACAATAATGAAAGTATCTTTCCTGACGTTCTTTCGATTGATAGTAGCTACTCTGACTTCCTAAGTGAGACAAAACCTGTCCGGAGACTAGATGAGCATAAATCACACACTATGCCAGTAAGACGAAATAGGAAGAGTCTCATCAGTTTAGCTCCTTCTGATGGCAGTTCTGAAGGGGAACGAGTTGAACGTTCCAGTTTACATACACTTCGGCTGGGTGCTCTACGCAAGTTGAGAAAATGGAAAAAGAGCCAAGAATGTGTCTCCTCAGACTCAGAAGTGAGCAACTGGAGGAAAACTCTGGGAATTCGGAGCAAATCTTTGGACCGCGCTGGAAGGCAGCAAAAAAGCTCAACTCTGGAGCCTGGATCATCTTCAACAGGTTGCATCAGTCAGACCCAGGATGTAATGGAAATGATTTTCAAGGAGCTTCAGGGGATCAGCCAAATAGAGACAGAACTATCTGAGCTTCGTGGTCATGTAAATGCCCTAAAGAGCTCCATTGATGAGATCTCCAGCAGTGTAGAAGTAGTTCAGAGTGAGATAGAACAGCTTCGCTCAGGGTTTGTTCAGTCCAGAAGGGAAACACGAGACATTCATGACTACATAAAACAAATCAGCCACCAGGCTAATAATTTAACCTTACGATTCCTCAATGTTCCCGAAGAACGTTCGGAAAAAACAGAAAGTTTAATATATAAACTGCTGAAAGACAAAATGGGCTTCGTTGATGCCCATAAAACAATTAAAATCGAGCTGGCACATAGATTAGGGCAACAAAGAGAATGTTCTAATGCAAAACCTCGTCCTATAATTGTTATTTTTACCACACCACAAGATAGGGATGTAGTCTTAAAAAAATGCTATAAGCTTAAAGGTACAGGGATCACGGTTTCTACTGATAGCTTGCCAAGTGATGGGAAGGAGAGGAAAGACAAAACCATGACATCCTCACAAACCTATGAAAGTATGGATATAAAAGTCTCAGGAAAAGACAAAGTAGTAGAGAGTGACGACTGGGACTCAATGGACAGTGATAAAGAACTTGATGAATTAAGTAGAAATAAATATGCAATGGTCCTTTCAAAGCCTGTTCACAAGGCCAAATCTGAAAAAAGACGGTCCCACGACCACAACCGGTCAGCAGATGAAGCGGGCTACTCAGGCACAGTTCATTATGCTGATGATTCTTATTATGATCCTGACAAGCATGCAAAAACTTACTATTCTGATTTGACCTCTGGTTGGCTTTCTCAGAGTGACTATTCCACTCCTAAACTTAGTCGGTCTGAGTCTGATTGTTCAAAACTTTGCCAGTCTTACTCAGAAGACTTCTCAGAAAGCCAGTACTTCACACGAGCAAATGGTTGCTCCCTGCTCTCCTCGTCTGATCAGGAACTGTGGCAACGAAAACAAGAGGACATGGCCTCTTCTTGGTATGCCAGCCCTAGTCACCCTCCCAGTCATGGTAATCAAAGTTATGAACACAACGAGGTTGAAACTACGGAAACTATTGACAGTGGGGTGAGCAATGGGCTTGTCTGCATTTCTGGGGATAGAAGTCACTACAGTGGTTCCCAGTTATCTTTGCAAGGTGATCTTTCACCGTGGAAAGACTGGCATCATCTAGAACAAGGAGCTGATTCTGGTTTGGAAGCTTCTATAGAGGTTAGCAGCCCCTTTGACCCATCAACCATCCCTGGTTTTCCAGAGAACATCACTAAATGTCAGGAGGTTGATTTGCAGTTTGAGGGAGATGAAGAGTTCATGATGCTTGACAGGGAACCTTCTTTACCACCTATAACAACCCACATTATTCCTCCTATCACAGAACGAGAATCAGTCAAGACCTCTGCCAGGCAGTCTAAAGAAGGAAGTAAGGTTATTACAAAAGAAAGCACAAAGTCATCTTCAAAAGAGGTTCCTAAAGCTGCTACTAAAGCAACACAAAAACAAAGTAAATTGACTCCTAAAGATGAAGCCCCTAAAATACTGGCTAAAGAAAATCCAAAGATTTCTGCTAAAGTTTCATCTAAAGTAACATCAAAAGCCACCACTAAAGACTCACCTAAAGAAATATCAAAACCAGCTGTTAAAGAATGTGCTCACGTAATCTCTAAAGACACTCCTAAATTCACACCCAAAGAAACCCCAAAGCCAGTAGTTAAGGAGGTGTCTAAAGTGACACCAAAGTCAGTTACTGGTGAGGCTGGCAAGGTCCCTTCTAAAGTGACTTCAAAAGAGAGCCCTGCAATGACTCCTAGGGAAAGTCCTAAAGATTCACCTAAAGAGAGCCCAAAAATAACACCAATTGACACCCCCGTTTTGACCCCTGACTCAACTCCTAGAGAGTCTCCAAAGGAATCCCCTAAAGTCATTGCTAAAGATGCTCAAAGAGTTCCATCAAAAGAAGGTGTAAAAGTTGCTGCTAAAGATATTTCCAAAGACGCTTCAAAAACTCTTCCCAGAGAGATCCCAAAAGAGCTACTTACAGTAGCACCTAAGGACATGACTAAAGTAGCCCCTAAAGAAGTTTCTAAGATTCAATCTAAAGAAGCTCCAAAGGTACCCCAAAAAGAAAATTCTAAAGTGACCCCTAAAGAGCCACCTAAAGTAGCTCCAACAGACGTTCCCACAGTAGCAAATAAAAAAAGTTCTAAAGATATCGCTAAGGACACCCCAAAAACAGGTCATAATGAAAAATTTCCTGAATTAGATGTTAATCATAGCTTTCATCAGTCCCAGAGCAAGTCCACAAGCATGTATCGAAGCCAGAGTGAAATTCGAACAGAGAAGGTTGAGGAGGTTCCCAAGTCTTGGAGCAGTAGACTTAGCATTGATCTCAGTGAGAAGTCTTTTGGTTTTGGCTTTGGATCCACGGTTCAAAGAGCTAAGTCAGCTTTGGAGGTTGTTTGGAAGTCTGGCTCGCAGACTACCCCTGTTCCTCCTGAGGAACCAAACAACTCCTCTTCCTCCTTTATGGGACGTTTTCGTACCCTGTCCACTTCTACTGTAAATACCCCTACTACAACGGACTCAAATATCCACACAGAGCCTGTCTTCTATAAGGCTGAAGAGGATAAAACAGCATTAGAAGCAGGAGAACAATCGGTGGACAGTGAGACCCATTATGTAGAAGTAATGGAGCAGGTACTAGCGAACCTGGAGAACAGGACTAGTGTGAATGAAAATAAGGAGCCTGATGAGCTTGAACCAGAGTGTGGGACTTCGCAGGATTATGATTTGTCTGAAGACATTGAGGCATCCCAAAACATTGAGCCTACTCAAGAACCCGAAGCTTCGGAAGTTTTTGAAACAGCTGTTGAATATGAAGCAAGTAAAGAGACCAATGTTTTGGAGTATGATTGCAGTTTGGATGAGCAGTATGATGAAGAGTATAGTGAGAACTATGAAAACCAGCTCACCGAGGACACTGCTGAATATGATGCAATGGTTGAGTATGTAGATGTTGAAGAAGCAGATGAGACCGAGGACAATGATGAGACCGAAGAAATGGAAGAGGGCATAGAGGAGCTAGAAGAGGTAGAGGAGATAGCAGAGGAGGCTGCTGAAGTAACTGAAAAAGTGGAACAACAACAACAACAACAGGGAGATGAAAACATAAATGTTCCTGAGGAAAAGCCAATTGAAGAACCACCCAAAAAGCGTGTTCGTCCCACATTTAAGGAGGCAGCGCTGAGGGCTTACAGGAAACAAATGGCTGAACTGGAGCAACAAATCCTGGCAGGAGGTAAGTTTTTTCCTTTTCCTATTTTCTTTTGTCAGAATGATTGTGTTACAGACCTACAGGTCAAGTAGCAGAAAACAAATATATGGCAACAGCTAATAATATAAATGTACATACATCATTTTAATTCATTATAATGCCAAATCAAGGTATTTTATAATGTCAGAAAAATTGTTGTAAAAACATCAACAGTTGCTGTACTTTTGTATCAGACATAAGTAACATAATTCATGCAGCTGCCTTCCCTTCATATAATGACTTTTTTAAGTGTTTTTTGAGTCCTTCATCAGTGTCTTAAATGTTTTTCTATAAAAGTACTGACATGTAATACCTGATGCTACCTGTAGTGGAAGTAGTTCTTCGGTAGCATAAGGACCTAACTCAGAGCTGACACAAACATGCTTTCTGCTCTACAGGAACAGCTCTAAACAGCTCTAAGCTTTTTACACTTGGTAAAAAAAACTAATTCTTGGGTATCTGTGATCAGATCACAGATACCCAATCTACATGTAAATAAGAATGTGGTCAGCTAGGTTTTTAATATATGTGTACTGTTTTTGCATACTCTAGGTGTGTATTTTATTTTATTTTCAACTGGACAAATCCTCTCTGTGTTTTAGTATTTGTATTTTGTATGGTCCTTTTATGACAGTGCTACAGTTGCATTGAATCAAATTTCTTCAGCTGATGGGGTCAAGACTTTCAGAAAAATAAGATTGGTTCATTGATAGAACAATCCTCCACCTGCAAGAAAAAACACAAGGGAATTTCCCTCTTACTCAAAATTAAAAAACCTTGACCTACAAAGGCTACAAATCAACACCAGTTGTGTGACAGTGTTTGTCTGTGCAGCAATGTTGTTCTTTATTTTGCATATAGATTATTTTAAGTATAAATTGCAAACTTCAATCCATTTTGTCATATTAGTAGAAGAGATGTGGCCTCTAATCTACAAAACAGAACACTAATTGATAAAACTAAGACAAAACATGACGTTTTGTCTGTTTTTATGTCACTTTAAAGAGAAAAACAAAAGGCATCATTTGTAATAAAAGTGAAATGTAAGCAAACACTACTGGTCATGATGTATTTAAAAATGTTATTTGTAAGTGCTCATTTGTATAAGTCTTATATGATAGCGTTGAATAATATAATTTTTTATTTTTGCTTTTTTTAATTTGTTAGCTTTTAACTTCAGTTCTAGTCAAAACAAATTTTACAGAAGAACCTACAAGGCTCAATGACTTATTGCAATTTGTGTAAAACGTGAAGACTGCAACACACTCTAAATATATTTGTGACCAAATGATAATATTCAGCGATTTTACAAATTACTAACTTCATACATTTTATCATAAAGTAGATCATTTTTGATATATCTGTTTTGTTTAAATCATGCAGTTTTTTTATTAGAGTATAATGAAAAGTTTGTATACTGACAATAACTATAAATGGTTTCCAAGGCACCTTTGCATTAAGTGTCTACTCTGCATCTTGAGTTGAGCCAAACAATGTGAAGTTTTAAGAGTAATGAACTCTGTTTGTTTAATATTATTCTGCCACAGATGAGGAGACAGTCTAAATGTATTTATGATGTTTTTGTTACTTTGTCAAATTATGACCTTTGTGTGGATTATGGATACTCCCCATGCTCATGCTCTGGATGGTGGCATCTGTGACGGAGTCTCATCAGTACTGCCACTCTTTCGCCTGTCTTCAATAAGCTACAGTAGTGTTTGTATTCAGATGCTAATTCACAATCCCAAGGGCAATCTGTAACCAGGTCAGCCTTGCTAGGAATATTTATAGAGGTCTGCTGCTAGTAAAGTTTGCTGTTTGCTCCTCAGGGACCACAAAAGGTAGACCCTGCTTATGCTGAGTGCATCATTTCTCATAAAAGATTGATTCAAAAATATGCAGAAACAGGGAATGAAGAATCTCCATTTTTTTTTAGGTGATTTCATTTCTAAAATTTCATGAGAAATCGGGGGAAGACCTCTGCTCAACACTTTCCACATTTTAAGAAGCTTTGGATTTTAGATTAAACATTTTTTTAAATATTAGGCAGCATCTGTGCTTGAATGATTACTCACCACTGTTAACATTCTGGTTGCTATTGCATAATTTATTACCTATTAAATAATTTCTAAGATTTATTAGAAATGCAACTTTTTCTTATATGCTTAAGGTTTTACAATGTTTCTTGCATTTTTTCAATTATACTTATATAAATACTTCTATATATACGACTTCTGATATTGCTACTACTACTATATATAATAAAAATAATAATATTTCTGAAATCCTGCCCAGTGTTTACTAAGTTTTATCAGTATATTTTGTTTAGGACAGCAAAGTGTGCTGGATATCCATTTACATTATAATTTCCAAATGCTTCAAAGAGGAACAAAAGTGTTAACTCTATTCAGAATATTTACACAGTGAAACTTGAGATTAACCAAGACATTTTCACTTGTAGGACAGTTTGCTGCCTTGATTGATCTTTAACTGTAAACATGTTTTTAAAAATGTTAACAGTTGTCCAGAAGATGCTAACATTAGCTTGCTAAAAATAGCTTCAATTAGATATATTACATGTTTGTATGTATGATAGCTTAAATGAGCTTCTACCAACAATGTGAAGATAACAGGTTATTCTTTATACATGCTGTCAATTGGTCTTGAGTTATCTGGTCACATATATGTTCTGAAAAGTCTGAGGACATTTGAGCTCTGCTGCTTTTATTATAATAGGAGGACATTTGAAATGCTGCACGAAACCAGTAAAGCAAGGTTAGCTGCATATAGTAGGTGAGGGAATAATAACCTTGCTTATATACTGTATATAATTTGTTCATGTCAGACTAGAATTGTGAAATAGCTGCTTTTCAGAGTCTCTGAATTACTAATTGATACTTTTGAGAAAGTCATCATATGATCACAAAATACTATATGTGCACAATATTAGCAATAACTGTCCATGGTCAAAGGAAAAAAAACTTAAAGGAAAAAAAAAGCAAATAAAAATTAATAAACCAATAGCAATCAATTAGTCATAATAATAATAATAATAATAATAATAATAATAATAATAATAATAATAATAATAATAATAATAATATAGAAGAAATACAATGCTGAAAAACTGAAATAAAAAATTAGTAAAAGTTTCTCTAAAGGTCACTGTAAAAAACATTTTAGTGTTAAGAAAATTTGAAAGAGCAATAAAGGCTTCTGCATACTCCCTGCGAAGTCGAACAGTCGATGCGCAGTCACGTGGTTTTTTGGCGTTCGTTTTCGCACGTACCTTCATAGTCCCTAAGACACCCCTTGCCGAGCTCCGGGGGAAATCCCTCCTTCTGCAGCATACGTCACTACAGGGGGGTTCCCCCCGCTGAAGTCCACAATGCGGAAAAAAAGTCAGAGGCTTGTCACCCGATGGTATTTATCCACAAATCTGCCGCGGTTAAAGCTCCAAAGTTTTTATCATTTAGATTCCACCGTGAAAAATGCTTCTTTTATCTCCATCCACGTGTTTTTGGCCATTTGACTACGTTTATAAATCACCTCTTCCTGCGGGTCAAAGTGAGTCGCTTTTCTTTCTTTTCTTTTTTTTTTTTTTTTAAGCGAGCGGTTAAAACAAAATGCAGCGCCTGAGCGCTTTCAGCACAAACAAACACTCCCACGAACTTCTGACCAATCACACAATAAGTTCTCATGTGGAGGGGGGTAAAGAGTTTTACCAGTGGGTTGTGTCGAGGAGCTGCCAAAATGCCGACAATGCGAACAGCGTGACGCAATTTTCGTCATGAAACTGCGACAATCCGAACCCATTTCGGCAGTTCGCAGGGAGTATGCAGGAGCCTTAAGAATGCAATAAAAATTTGCACTGTTACATGAATTTAGTATAAACTTGGCTACAGTGTTTTATCTGTAACATTCAAGACAGCATCTTACAACAGAGATACATTTGGGATTTCTTTCGTGCACATTTTTCTTGTCTGTCTAGTCCTGGTGCGTGTGAGCTATGGCAAGAAAATATAATTTTAAAGATTGTCATAGGCCCTGCTTCTCTTTTGTCAGAATATCCATTGTTTTTGAGGAGCTGCTTGGAAATACCTTTATGCCCTTGAGCACTGACAGCTTTGGACTACGGCTGTGGTGTAGCTACAGTGTCACTGAGCTGACAGCTGAAAGTGACTGTGAATGTCAGAGTCTCATGAAAATCAGATCTCTCTTTGCTTTTATGACTTTTGTGTCGATGCAAGGAATTCCTCTTCTTATTTGTATTTGAAGACTTCGGAGGGCATCTTTGTAAATTTGCACTCTTCTTCTAAGAGCATATTTTTTTCTGCCTCCTGGGCACATCGGGGCATTGGTCAGTCCTGGTAATACTATCAGCCAGGTGTAAGCTTTTCTGTTCCTCAGAGCTTTGATCTATGGACTGTGTGTTCATGTGTGTCAGCAATGAAACTGAATGGATTTACTGCTGCTGTGGCCACCTTAATAATACTTTGTTACACACATATACACACACACACACACACACACACAAACACAGGGGGTACAATCAGGTATGTTTTTGTTCCACAGATTTAAGGCACCTGTGAAATGAGGTTTATATCAGCAGTCTGTAGCCTATCTTTGTGGTCCAGCTTTATCTGGTGCAGCTGTAGACTTGCTGGTGGAGTAAATGCCTCTATCTTGGAAAGCTGCGCTGAAAGCAGCCCAGCCGATCTCTGTCCATGGTACTGTTTGCAGCTAAGCTCTTTTTTGGGTGTAGTTTCTCTGCTTGTACCATGGACAATATGTTCTCACATGTGTACAAAAAATAATTTACAATCAAAGCCAACCTTCTGATTAAAATCCACAGTTAATTATGGGAGACACGGAGGTATTACTTTGTATTTTTGCTGTTATTTTAATATTGACGCTTCCACGAGGACCATTCATTATAAAAATAAATGCATGTGTTGTAAACACCTACAACACTAAACACTGCATACAATTATTTACCTAGCCATATTGTTATGTCAAGTCAATTTCCATTCCCAGATTCATTGTTACTTTGTCATTTCATAATAAATGTTCAATTGAACCACTTTTTAATTTTAGGTGAACCCATCCAACACTATAAAATAAGTGATTTTACATTCAAGGAGCAGAGTAACACTGACTTACAATTTATTAACAATGAATCAACAATATGTTGTGTTGTTTTGATCAGAGTAACAAGTAGATTTTTCTTGTGAGCAGCTATTTTTCATTAGTAACACATTCAATTCTGATTATTTTTCCAAATGTCACCCACAGGTCAACAGCACATCCATCACACCTTCACCACTCTGTTCTCTTGCTGTTATATATAAAAGGCAGCGTGGTTTCAACTGCCTGTGTTTATCTAAAATACAGTGTCTCCATAGCTAGGTGTGTTATTTCAGGTTATTTTATTGATCAGAACCATATTTATATACATTTCAAGTTACTTCTGCAATTTTTCAAGGCCCTTTTCTAAGTGTGAGAGGGAAATTCTCCATTTTTTTCACCTAGGAGATTTTTCCTTTGCAACAGTGTTCTCCCGGTGTTACTGTGCAAACCATTCTTCTATTTAAAACTCATTTCCTCAAGGCACATGTTGACTCTGTCTCCATCTCTGAGTAAGATGTTTGGTAAAATAGAATTGTGTCATCACACAATGAGAGTAGATTAGTGTCCTAAGTGTGTGCATTTTGTCTCGATCTAATCCTTCCTAACTCTTTTCTCTTGTCATTTTCTTGTTTTTTCCAGACGCCAGTGCTTTGGATACTCAGGTTTTGAGTTACAGTTTTTATCAGCCAATTGGACATTTGTGATTTATTTGCATGTGCATGTGCTTTTGTGTTTTGTGGGGTGACAGTGGTTTTGTTTTAGCTAGTGTAGTTGATTTATTTTTGGGTGTCTGCATTTTGTTTGTTCTTGTGGATAAAGGATACTGGTATCTGTAGGGTTTTAGGTGAATGTAGCATGTATTGTTTTACTGTTATTTCTGCTGGTTAGCACTTTATTCAGTCTTTTATTTCTTTGTGAATGGACCTTTGGTCAGCAAGGAGAGAAAGTGACACAGAAGGCAGATCTGAAACTTCTCTGTTTTGAGCCCTCAGATTAAACTGTTGAATATTAATCTAGACTTTTGCCTGTTTTACACTCCTCTCCAGTTTTTTAATTAGTCCTCTACTGATCTGTAGTTTCTCAAGTACATCTACAAACTGTGTAATTTTTTTTTTTGTTCAGTCTTTTCCCCTGCTGTTTGTTTTTTTGTGTTGTAAAGTGCCCTCTCTTTGTTTTTTCTAGTCTTAAACTGTATTTTTTTTTTCTTTTTCCAGCCTCGCAGTCTTTTGGATCCCAAACTGCTCGGTTTGCAATCTGGAGGGTGAGTGGTGGTTCGCGGCATGAAATAATTGGTTCACAGTTACACAAATCAGAGCTCCTGTGCTGTTTTGTACTTTGATTCAGAGGAACTGAGAACTAATAGACATGGGAATTATCTTGCAGGCAGCTCTAATTCAGTCATTATGCTACTGACTGGCACACCGCAGAGAATAAACAAAAATTCCATATGCTTTTATAATTCTGTGCTTTCCAAACTTTGGCCCTTAGATTTACGTAAGTTTATGCTGCTCTTGTTTTCAAAATGTTATATGAATAGTTGTTATTTTTTTAAGTACCAAAGGTAGATTCATGCTAACCAAACCCCGCCTCTCTAAAATATTTTGAGACATTTTTTTGACTTTGCCAAAAAAAAATTCCAACTAGTCTCCAACAGTCACAGTTCAGTAAGACACTACCCTAAGCAACCATCGTCTACACTTATTGCTTCTGATGGCAGTCAGAGTCAAAGTTCGAGAAGTAAAGCAAAAGCCTGTTAAGCTTGTCTCATTGAAGTTTTACAGTGAAGGCTTGAGGATTGTTTTCTCTGTGGAGCCATTGTGGCATGTTGAGGTCAGTAAAAGAGGCTTTAAGGGAAAGCAGAGGTGATGACACTGAGTATAAGATTGATAAAAAAGGGGGGGAGCAATGGAAGGTACACAAGACAGGAAAAAAAGATAGAGACGATGAAGAAAACCAAACTAGAACTGGAATTGCTGTCAACTGAAAAGTAAAATGAGTTTCGAGGCTGCAGTCAACACTCGCTGTTCATGTTCATTCAAGTGTGCTGTGGGTGGTCCGCACCACACGACGTGAAGAGGAAGGGGGTAAGACAGGTTCACAAGGAGGCATGATCCATGGTGTTTGCCAGCTGTGTAAATCAAGGCCCCCCCTTTTACCGTAGTAATGTCTCCCCCAGCATGGCATTATTATGATATTAATACACCTTAAATCTGTCTGCTT
Organism: Anablepsoides cearensis; assembly: GCA_032275365.1. NCBI lineage: Eukaryota > Metazoa > Chordata > Actinopteri > Cyprinodontiformes > Rivulidae > Anablepsoides > Anablepsoides cearensis. The sequence goes on from JAUBOC010000043.1 coordinate 14,614,663, forward strand.
CTACAGGGCTGGCAGTATTCTTTATGGTATTGACAGCATGCCAGATTTACGCCGCAAAAGGACAGTGCCTCTTGTCCGAGACCTGGTGAGTCATCTGCCTCAACAAGGTTACGTGTGATTTATGTTAAATCTATCTATGTGACCCCGTGTTTTACCACAGCAGTGGAATCCTGCACTGTGTGAGCACAGACCTCTGATGGACGTGACAATAATATATTTTCTGGCCACTTGATAGAAGGTTTTCCTGCTTTACAATGAGTTAACCTTTTTTTTTTTTTTTGGTCACATTAAAAAAAACACTCCACACAAAATCAAACAAACCTTTAACCCCATATGACCAAAACAGGTAGAGG
>JAUBOC010000043.1:14652474-14665022 GCA_032275365.1 Anablepsoides cearensis
TTTGATGAGAGGATAACATTATAACATGATATAAAACTCAAAAAAGTTGATTTTACATGATATAGCCCCTTTAACAATCTAACAATGAACAATATATTCCAATAAAGACAGCAAATGGAGTCATGTTTTTTGACCCAGAACGGAGTACAGTGGTGCTGCAATTCTTCGTAGGTATTGACCATTATTCCTTTTTTTCTTGTGTATGAGACTTTTCTTGCAGCCTTTTGTAAGTCATTAAAATAACACCACCACTGAGAAGTTTAAGAACTTAAAAAAGTCATGTTAAAGTCAAATCAATTTTGATTTCTCCCTTTGCCCTGCTTTCTACCTGTGTTTATGTGTTTGCTAGTAGATGCACAATCATTAGGGCTCAGTCAACAAACCGTCCATAAATTACAGTGATGTAGCACCATCCCACATGGCTGTCCAGATGGATGTGCAGTTGTGTTTGAGAATGTTTTCCCTATAAAACATTTGGTAGACCACTATTTATTTCTCTTGTTTACAACTTTGCTCTGTGATCATCTGCAATCTTTTTTACTTAAGAACACCTTTGCTACTCTTGCTGGCATGATAGGGACTTGATGGGTCATATGTTGTAATTGATATATACAATAACAAGAAAATTATCATTGTCTCACTTAAAAATACTTTGGGCTTCTTTCTTTTTTTTTTACCATACAATGCCTCCAGCCTGTCATAAAAACTGATAGTATATCTTCCCTTTCAGCCTTAGTATGCGAGTATTGATGAGTGACAACAAAGGGAAAATATAAATTCATTCCAGCATGGCTGGAAATCAATCATTTTTCCATCACCACTGACATTTACCAGACAATAAAGTGAGTCTATTGCAGCAGGGAAAAGAAAGCAGTGAAGGATCAGTAACAGTTTCTTTTATGCAAATCTACGGTCTGTTTTTTACATGATCACCCGTCTTTTCTTGGTGGTGGGTGATCACATAATTGCTCTTGTTTGTGTGGGTTTGTGTTTCGTCTGTCTGTTAGCAGATTATCTCATGAACCATTAAACAGATGTTAATAAAAGTATTTGGTGAATGTACGTCTAAAACTGATTACCTTTTGGAGCTACCGTAGTCAAATTCAGGATGGCTGCCACTGCTAATTGACCTTAGCAAACAGAAAATGGCTATTCCACAGTAAATTTGACAGATATTTAGCATAAATATGGTGTCGTAGTAGCGGAGAGCCTTATCAATTACATATTTTGAGTATTGTTTTCGACATACTCTTATCGGACAAATCTCACAAAATCTTTGTTTAAAATTTTTGCACACAAGATGGTTGTAGAAATGTATTCCCTTAAAAAATGCAACATTCATTTAGGAGTTATTTTTTATATAAGTTGATTACAAAAATAATTTTCATGCATTAAGGCCACACTTATTCTGTGTAATAAAAAAATACCTTTTCAAAATACATTAGTTACATATCTTATCGTTTTCCTTGTTATTAGACACTTTTCTTATTTTAAGTCTCTTCAGACATACCTGACATGTTTCAACGTATTACTTCCGTCTTCATCAGAGGTGTCACAGCTGATGTTGACGGAAGTAATACGTCGAAACATGTCAGGTATGTCTGAAGAGACTTAAAATAAGAAAAGTGTCTAATAACTAGGAAAACGATAAGATTTATAACATATAGACACAATGAACTTTATTGGAAAATTAGTTACATACGCAAAAATATTACAATCGCTCTTAGTTTAAGTTTGTCCTCACACAAAGGAGTGTGACAGTTTTAGTGCTTTGCTCTCTCTTAAATAAAATAAGCAGACAACAGGCAACTCCTCCCGATTATTTTACGGTTTACTTGCCAAGGAAAATGGTCTCCACACTGAAGACGATAATGTCTTCTTAGGTCGTAATAGGGTACAATCTCCTCAAAAGTTGAATAATAAGCTTCCTTTGTTTAGAAAAGCCTAAGGGGTTGTAAGCAATTACCAAACCTGTGAGATAGACACTCACACTAATTACATCCTCGTCCACCATGGTTTCACAGCAGACAGACTCTCCATCAATGCTTCCGGTATGGATGCAGAAAAAAAAAAAGACATAAACCTCACCCAAAAGTAAGCCTGATTGTGACCATAAATCATTGTGTCCACACAGACTAGGTAGCCTTTAACACAAGGAAAACAACACATCTTAGATCCCAATACTCCAGCTCCTAAGTGTGACCGAGTGTGGCGACACAAGAGCTGACATAGTGGTCAGGCAGGCAGAGAAGTACTCGAGCCACAATGAAGCATCTTGCATAACAGAGCAGCAAAGCTCTCTGCCTGGGCATAAGATGACTGAGGAGGAAGAACAGGAGGTTCTGTCTTTACTCTCTCTGAAATGTTCTTTTAAGAGGAGGAAAGGGGAAATATAGACCCATTCTTTAATTTCCTCTGTCCACAATGAAAGGTTGCAGGTTAACACAATGAAAGGGCAGCACAGCTATAAAAAACACAGAAGGCAGATTGTTGCTAACACGAACAAACAGGGATCAAATTATTACAACCGCAGAGTAATATCCAAACAGACGTGTGCCTGATTTGTTTTAGTGCAAATGCTTTGTCTTGTTTTAAGATGGAAAATCTCTTAAGTGCAGAAGATTCATCTTGTTTAGTTGCTCTTGTTTTTATGTCTTTTCTTTAAAAGTGAGAGAGAAGGAAAACTGAAAGAAACATTAACACACTGGTTTTGAGTTTATTTGACTTAAAGTACTTGGAATGAATATTTTGCACTTGTCTAAAGCCTGGAATTTTTTCTTATTTCACAAAGTCTTACCAAGTGCAAAATGTTTTACTGCCCTTGAACACTTGTTAACTTAATTTGAGAAGATAAGACTGTAATCTAGTGTTTTTATTAGCTTATTTTCAGATGGCTAAGTTTGGCAATGTAGAAGTTGATTGTCACCAAGGTGTTTCTTATTCTATTCTAAGTCCTGTTAGGTGTTTAGCTACTTTTGGACAAGAATGATGAAAAACCTTATCAGATTTGAGATTAAACTAAACAATTAATCACATTTACGAGCCAGCAGATGGCTTCAAAATGAACGAGTGGACAGGGGTTCAAGAAGTAGTAAAACAAAAATATACAGCAAATGTCAGAGAAGCACAGAAAAGCAAAAAGTATTACCCAACTTACTTACAACTTACTTTAAAACCATGTGAAACAATCTTCTAATGTTTTAGGTGATTACTTCCCAGAACTTTGACAATTCACTTTACTATACAGTGTACGCCCAAGCATTACATATTTGTTGCCATTTAAAATGCATTGTAGGAGTTTCAGCTCCACTCATAGCTCACAGCTCACGCTCCTGGGAATTTGATTTTATTCTCTGAGAACATCCTTTAATCAGAGTCACTATTTTGTGTCACATTGGGAGGACTGATGTAGAACCTATTGTATGCTAATGCAGATTCCTCCCACGCAGGAAGTGAATGAGCTAAGCAATAACCATAAACCACTGGATATCCTCTAGAGGACTTATGCACTGTTTTGGATGTTCCTTTTGTGCTGCCACCATCTTGTGCAAACAAAGTAGCAAAAAGTAAAGCTGGACCCTTAGTTCGATGCTGCGTTTGCTTTCTCCCATAAACGAGAGTGGAGCTGCTTGGCTGTATAAAGACAGGAGGCCACTCAATCACCCCTGACAATGTATATGTGCTTACAAGAAGAGAATACCAATGAGTGAAGGGATTGTACGCTCTGTTCAGTTTAATAAGGATGACACAACCTTCAGTGTCCTTCATATATGCATATTAATATAGTAAGATCACACACAAACACATACACAGACAAACTTTGATCGCTTCCTGAAGAGACAACTTATTTTATTATTCCTGTCTTCAAAAATGACCCTTCCAATGCGATCAGTATCGGAACACAGTTGCCCAACTTTGGATTTGCAGTTGAAATGGATTTCAGATCTGTTCTTTAGGTGGACTTGATCAAAACCTCTTTTATCTGGTTATCACTTAAAATCTCAATAATCTTGTTGAATTTACAGGTAAAGTTATTGGTAGTGCAATCACTGACAATGCCTGTCTTCAATTTCATTACAGATGTCTTTAAGTGTTTTTTGTTAATGATTAATCTTAAAAACTGTTAAAAAGAACATGTAAACACAGACTATCACAAAGCCAATAGAAGTAGAACTTCTGTGTTTTCTCTAAAGACAAAATGTCACAATTAGATATTCATGAAAATTGGATGAATTTGATCTATTCAACCTCAAATGAAATGCAGAGTAATGCATTTTTTAGGTCTATGAACAAGGGCATAGATTTAATGCTTGCAGCCCAATGATTAGTGAGTAGTGACCCGGGGCTCGTCTGTTGCCCAATCAGCTGTGAGATTTATCTGTTTCTTGATCCTGTAAGATTAAATTCTGAAGCTTTTACGAATGCGACGTCAGCGAGACACACAGCAGCATGACATGTCCTCCATTTCCATTCATTTAAAAACAAGAATCTAGACAGTAGTTGATTATTTTAGGAATAGATTGCAGTCTAAAGATTGTATCGAGGATAAATGGGCTCATTTCACGAGAGGCTCAACAACATGTCTTCCATCTGCCGTATGAAAGTCAGTGCAATCTGGGTTGGAAAATAATTCAAACTAAATTTATTCATTAACCAATACAAATATGTATCATTTTTCATAAACTTTAATACAAACTAGATGATGCATACATTATCCTGCTGGAAGGTTGTGTCACACGGTTCAAAGTCTGTTTGTCTATTTGTGTGTGAGAGAAAGTGTGCGGCACACAGATTTACTGACTACACATTCTACATGTATGTGAGGCTGTGACTGTGTGTGTGAACTCAGTTGTGTTTTATGTGGTCTTCTATTCGTGTGTATGTGTGTGTGTGTGTGTGTGTGTGTGTGTGTGTGTGTGTGTGTGTGTGTGTGTGTGTGTGTGTGTGTGTGTGTGTAACCTGCTGGTTGATTAGGATTGCTGCTTGTTAACTGGAGAGCAGTGCGGTCACATTCAGAGTGGGGTGAACAGATGGTTGAGCCACTGAGAGGTTCTGGACTTGACACCTTTCAGCACTGCAACAGAAATTTCTGCAACAGCCGTGACACACACACGCGCGCACACACACACAGACAGACATCTACAAACAGGCCCAGTATTTTAGATTTAATTAAGAAGCTGTGATCCTTAGGATACCAATGCGGGTTGATTTGATTGTAGACATTTTTACTGAGTGGGGAAATGTGTAATTTTATTAAATTTCAATGAATAATCAGCCACTTTGTCAATTTCTAATGAAGCTAAGTAGAGTAATGTTGGTACAAATGATTCAGATTTGATAATTTGTATATTTTTACAACACAGCACCACCTAACAACTCAAACACCACAACTTGAAGCACATTTTATTACATAATCTTCGGAACAAAAATTCCAAAATGGGCTATGACTTGAAAAATACACTGCTTATGTGCAGCAGTAAAACCCATCTTTTAAAGTCAGTTTGCATCACGCTAGTGGTGCATTAGCAGAACAAGAATTGTTCAGTAAGATAAAGCAGCATCTATAAAATGTGGTTTATTTGTGTAAGGCCCTAACACTTGCAAACATAAATCCGTCACAGAACTAACAAATTAAGTTAACAGTAATAATAAAAAAAGAATTTAGGCTTTCAACAAAAATAGATTACAAATCATGTAAATCTTTTTTATTTTTCTTATTATAAATATTTGAATTTAGGACACTAACATTTGTGGATTTGGCTGATCTGGGACAAATTAAAGTTTAGTTAGAGGGTCTCATTTTAAGCTATTTAGTGTCACTGACGTCATCATGGACATCTGCCACAAAACTAACTTCCTCTGTCCCAGTTTCTATTCGTACAGTTTACACACAGCGCTGCTGAATGCGTAGCTCATTCAAAACAGAACATATCTTTGAATTTTTAAATTAAAATGAAATTGATCTTTTTTTCAGTTCTTAGATATTATATATATTGAACCTTATCGTCTTTTTTCCCCCTCTCTATAGAGCCGGAAGCAGGATCTTCCCAGAGAGGAGCAGGGTCCATCCATCAAGAACCTGGACTTCTGGCCAAAACTCATCACTCTCATGGTGTCTGTAATCGATGAGGACCGCACAGCCTACACCCCAGTCATTAACCAGTATGTACTGTACTTCTTTATTTGACTTGAGATGTGTTTTTTGCCAAGAGATCAATTCAAACACATTTTTTTGAAAATGCACTTAACAGAGAAATGCTAACTATTTTTAGTCAGAAAATACAAACCTCATACTTGCAGTTATATGGGAAATGAATATATATATATATATAAACAGCATTTTTTACTATATCCATTTAATGTTGCACAATTATTAACACGTGGTGTAATTAATACAGTATCTGTACTATATTTTTCTTTGTATATAATAATTTGCTTTGATGGGGAAAAAATGATCATCAGAGTTTGATTGTTTGGAAAATTTGCAGGGACATATGTCAGCCATAACATTATGACTACTGACAAGTACAACGAGAAATACTGTTTATTTTATTTACAACACAATGCTGTACTGAGAAACCTTGCATCCAATTCTTTAACTCCTGTCATCTACCCAAACATTTCTGAAGACCAATTAAAAGCCCCGAATGACACATTTTCCTACAGTAACAGTGCTGACTCAGCAGGTCCCAGGAAAACTGTTTAGAGATTGTTTAAAGTTTGAGGTGTTTTCTCAGTTTCCATAACTCCAGATACCAGTTTGACATAACCTGCTGGGATCTGAAAGCATCTGTAGGAAGTAAGCTCCATCTGCAGAGACTCCACCTCACAGTCCACAGAGTATCTTCGATTACCAGCAAATCCACAACATGCCACCGTGTTCTTTGTTCTGATTGGTCTGGATTGTTTTTGCAGCAGAAAAATGAGACCTACTCATTATAGGGTTGATGGTTTTATTGTTGTGTTGGACTGGTGTATTTTCACTGAGGTGTAGGTGGGCTGCAAAGCAACCATAAAAGTCAGGGAGAGAAAAATGTGCTGTATAAAGACACATTGAGAAAACACAAGACAGCACTTGCAAAACCATGTAGTAAATACAATATTTGCTTGAAGACTAAATAATTTCTGCTTGTTTTAGTCTATACTTTTATATAACTATTTGTATAACTATGACTACAACAAGAGGTGTTACTTTCCACTGTAGAAATATGTATTTCTTCTGTGTCTGTATACGTCCTACCCTCCTATACTGTATGACTCACTCTATTTTTTGCCTTTCCTTGCTGATTTACGATGCTTATTAAGGCTTTGTTTATGCCCTGAGCTTTCTCTTTTACACTGACTAATGATAGGTCTGCAATATTCATGCCCAATGTCTCCACATTTCTATGGTCAAGCTGCAGAGTGACAGCAAGTTTGATGCTTTTTCAGCATAAAGCCATGAGTGGACTTGTTGCCTTTAAATAATAGGCACTGCAGCCAGAGGGAAGTAGCTGTCAGTCTGTTGCTCTCTGCTGAGAATATTTATGTGGGAATCAAGCCTCAGGAATTTTGATCCAGTAAACAAATCAACAGAATTGATGTTATGATTGGGGAAAATAAACCCATATGCTGCGGTTCTTTAAGACTATTTCCTCAAATACTTTGCAGACAACACTTGCTTTCCCCACATAGCAGTAAATTGTAAAGCATCAACAGATACAGTATGTGCACGGACTGCAGATTTATATCCATTTGAACCCCAAAAGGGTTTTATTGTTTTCCGCACTCACAATCCACCAAGTGGGTGCATGACAACACTGAGGAATAATGTAGGCAGACAAAACATATTTGAGATGGATGGTGATAAAAAAAGAAGCAATTGTTTCAGGGCTTTTATAATATTTGCTTGACATAAACCACATATACAGCCCATATATATTGTGCATTACTTTTCTGCAAAAACGTCCCACAGAGAAAATTATCATTTCAGTTGAAATTATCGAGCAAATTTGTTTGATGCTGGAGACACAACAATTTCCAGCCAAAAAGAAAACATTTCCAGATAAATTAACCTTTTTTTTTCAGAACAGTGTTTGTCATCTATAAATGTCCTCCCATGCCTGTGCCACGATACGGATAATTAAACCACTGATATCTCACATTTAAGCTTTGACTGAAAATCCATAGGCATTCAGAACAGATTACTTGCCAAAGACGTTGCCACCCTCTGTGGCTCTCCTTAGATTTGACATTTCCTCCTGCACTTTTTCTCATTTTTAGGCATGCATCTCAATTTCAGCCCCCAATCTATCCAGCTCAGGATATTGCAGATGAATTGATTCGGAGATACACCAACCAAATCCTCTTCCACATCTGTTATTTACCAGAATTTCAGTCTGGGGCCAGCCATTAGGCCATCCACTTGAGTGTGCCTTTATACGAAAATGAGTGTGATTGGAATCTGTCTCCATTCTGCCAGGTTTCCCCAGGAGCTGAACGCGGGGAAGATCAGCGCTGAGATCATGTGGAACCTCTTTGCCCAGGATATGAAGTATGCAATGGAAGGTCAGTGAAGCTGTCACTCAATTATCTATTGCAAGAGTTTGTGTGTGTAAACGGAGTGGAGTGGGAGAATCTGATAAATGACCTACTGTACATTGATTGAGTGCTAATCAAAAACATTAAGCACATGTTAACTAATCCCCAGCTGGTTTTAATTTATTGCTCTCTTGCTTCTTTTAAAATTTTACAGTGATGAGTTCCCAGTGTTGCTGTGTTAATGTGCTGTGTTTGGGTCTGCTGTTTATTGGCTGGTGCTGTGATCTTTATTCTTGGCTGTATGGTCTGCACTTCTGCCAATTTAGATTATTCTTCCATCTCCTCATTTAGTCAGTCCTTACAGAGAAAATGAAAATTCCTCAAATCAAAATCAATGCTTGATCAAAGCAGCCGGTTCGGATGTTATCAGTCCATTAAATGGACATTATTAGCGGTTATCAGTCCCATAAAATGGCTTCAGACTGTCCCGACTGTGCCCCCTAGTGGGTTACCAGTGCCATATACTTCCGGCCTACTTTATCGTAGCCCATGACATTTTCTCTAAAATTGCCCTTAGTGACTTTATCCCTCATACTAACCAGGTGACAGTCTGAAGCCATTGTATGGGACGGAGAACCCACTAGGCGGCACAGTCGGGACAGTCTGAAGTCAGTCTGAAGCCATTCTATGGGACTAATAACGGCTAATAACGTCCATTTAATGGATGTTAACATCAGATGCGGGTGTTCAAAGACGTTGTGGGATACCTAACATTTTTGTGTTTGTGTTTTTGTGGTGCTTAGTAGCTGTCAAAATCGACGTAAAATAAGAATAATATTCTAGAAAGAGCTAAAGGCTTACCATTTCCTAAAGGAATATACCAATGTTTTAAACTAAGATCATCTCATGATGAGAGGGGACCAAGTTATAGCTTCTTGTAAATAATGCTGTGCACAGTCTTAATATTGCAAGATTTCACAATATCTGTTAGTGCTTGATGTGTGTGCTGAGGATGACTCTCAGCTACTACCACACCAAATCTTAGCTTCAGATCTGCACAACTGACTCAGTTCTAGCCAAGTTTGTGTTTTCTAAGGTTGGTGATGCCCATGAATCAGGTTGATTCCAGAATTAGATAATGTTACTTAGTTGTGGATGTATTATATGCAGTTGTTTCCTTCTGAAAGTTTCAATAAAAGCTGTCCATTGATTTATGAGATATTAATTATGTTACCAGAGAAATCGTATTAAATCGTAACAGGTGATGAAGTTGTACACGTGTAACTCTCAGGTGTGTAACACTCAGGTGATGTGTTGCAGATTACCCTCACGTACTAACACACCAATTTTTAGCACAATATGCATATTATTTAGCTCTAAACAGTTTTTTGTGTTTTTATTTTTCTATCATGTTGCTTTGCCATTTAGTATTGGGCTGGCTCTAAAAATATTCAGCTGTGGTTATACTGTATATCTCTGATTACTTTCTGAAAGATTTTTTTAATCCTTCCAGAGATTATGAAATATTTTGTTAACACAACAAAAAAGGATGAACTCACACACAAGCAAAGGCAAAAACCTTATTGTCTTTGGAGTGAGAATAATACATGGAGGGGGATGCAAAAAGTTGTTTACCTCAGCAGCCATGCAAATTCACTACAATGCATTTTGTAGTGTCAATTATTTTTGCTGCCTTTCCTTTTGAATGTTGCAAACAGAATTAGCTAATTTATTTTATCCATAAAAGTATATTGTAATTTGTATCTTGCAATGGGCAAGTAAAAGAACAAGATGGCAATTCTTCATATTTAGGAGGGTATTACTCCTGCATGAAATTATTAATTAGTTTGCAGCCATTCAGTCAGTATGCTCCAAAATTAAATCCCTGTTGGCTCCTCTTATACGCTCTGTTAGTTAGGTATTGCGTGTTTGGCTTATTTCAAACATGTTAACTATATACAGACAATCATTTTAAGCAAAGAAGAGAGAAATAAAGAGAAAGAAATACCTTCATAAAATAAAAAAAAATGCAAGTGTTGCTCCAGTTTTTGTTTAGCTCACGTCAAAAAAGGAGTGGGAAGAAGTACAGATGGATATTTTTTTTCACATATCAGGCTATTTTTTTTCTTTAAACAACATAAAATCAGAGATCTGCTTTGCTGGCATGAGCATAGACATTGTTTTGTCATCTGGTTTTGACACCAGTTCTGTTCTGACCCCCCACTCTTCCTCCAGCCCACCTGCCAGGCAGTAGTAAAAGCCTCCTGGAGGCTGTGTTTAAAGCTGGTGGCTTCTGGATCAAACTCTAAAAATGGTGGCAGCAAATTGTGCCAAGGTGAAAAAAAAAAAGAACAGATTTATCAGAACTGGGCCTGTGAATAAAATTTAAAGCTGTTTTATGCGAACATGCTTGTGCTTAGTTGTGAGATTTTTTTGTTCTTTTTAAGTTGGCGCCTTTTAGAAGCTTAATTAAGCAGAAGTGTATGTTGTTGAATTTATCTTACTTAGGACTTCATAAAATTCACGTAATTTCACTGATTTTTTCTGTATGTATTGAACTGATAATTACAGTTTCAAGCTCCTTAGAAGATCACATTATGGAAACTAATTAGTATGGACCAACATGCTCATGTATCAGCTGAAATGCCACAAAAGTGTTGTAAATAATGTTGTCACTTCCTTTTTTTTAAATCTGCAGTTCTGTTGCTGTAAGGACTGAGTCCTACTGCTGGTCCTGCTTCTGTCATGACCTGGTTAATAAAGCAGTCAAACTAAAAGTGGCTAGTGCCCATTCAGAGGTTTGAGCTAACCTTTGCTCAAACAATGCCCTGAAAACTGTTTATTTACTGGGATCTTTTGCCCTGAGAAGTTAGGAGTTTTTATTAACTATGAGTGCACCTTTGTGCAGCTGACAAAAGAGCAGTTGGTCTGGAAACAAAGGAGAACAAAATTTTCCAACTGTGAAAATTCAAAGAAAAATAGGCGTGAAGTTGTGAAAGTTTTGTTAACGCGACAATCAGAACTTCATGTTTTGTTTTCTGACATTGTTTTTTGAGACTAGCTATACAGCACAAGGTCAGATTGTGCCATGAATAAAATATTGGGAGGCTTTCAGATGTAATTAACAACTGAGTGTTGTGAAATCAAACTACATAGGACACTTGAACACTTTTTTTGCTCTCAATGGCTACAAACAGTATAAGGTGGTGTTGTGTCAAAGTTTTTGACTCAAGTTATTTCTCATGCTCAAATACATGCAAAACACACAGAGAGAGCATTACTTTAAATAATTTTCATTGTAAAGTAGTTACAAGTTGACAATATTTTCTAAATTTGACTCGGCATGAATTGAATGTGCTTTTTGATTAGTTGCATCAAGTTGAGCTGAGTTCCTGAGTTCATCCTGACATCATGATGCTTGGATGAAGACAGAAGTGAGGTTGGGTAATTTGTGGTCAAAGTTTATGCTCGCTAAATTGCTATTCAAACCAAGAGGAAAGGAATGGAACCAAAGAGCCTATTTGTGGTTTACGCTCTGCTAAGTGCAATGTATAAAACTATAATTTATTGATGTTCCCACCGTAACACAGTATATAAGAAGCTTAAGGATTATGTAGCAATATATGTAGCATTATGTGAGATTTTATCTCTTTTTTGTTGGGTAAAGAGGTTCAGAATCTTCTCAGATAATTTGTTTTGCATCTGACTTTGTGTTGAAAATGCAAGTGAGGTGGTAGCAAGAAACTCTAAAGCAGCTTTTTAATGACATAAATGTATGACTTAAAAACCCAGTACAGAGTATTTTATATATATATATGAATAAATAAATATTTTTTGCTTCATCTTCAGCTTTTGTAGTTTTTCTTACATTTATTTAAGATGGTTACCAAAATAAATACATAAATAAAATACTTGGTGGTGGATCTGTGTAAAGTTGAAGTACAGAACTTTTGTGAAAAAAATGGGGTGGCTGATTGCATTCTCATTGCTACATTATGTCTTGGAAAACACAGCAACAATAAAGCCAT
>JAUBOC010000043.1:14687811-14700033 GCA_032275365.1 Anablepsoides cearensis
ACACACACACACACACACACACACACACACACACACACACACACACACACACACACACACACACACACACACTTTGCTTGCTTGTACAGATGATGTGTCAGGAAATCAAAACTGATGGATTTTATTATTTGTAACGTTGTGATTTTTTCTTTTGACATTTTGAATTGTGTTTAAGTTTACAGTGGGCTACAGAAGGCTCACAAGCTAATACAATAAACTCCAAAAGATGTAAAACAAGAAGTTTATTGTTTGTTTTATTTTATAGGATGATATTAAACATTAAATACATTTCATAACAAGTGGGTAATAAATACATTATGCCATTAAAAGCAAACATGTCACACTATTTTTTTTTTGCTCTTTTGCAGCCCTGCATCATTCTCAACAACATTCAGCAACTTCGTGTACAACTGGAGAAGATGTTTGAGTCGATGGGAGGCAAACAGGTCTGATCATACACACAAGTCTCTGTTTGTATTATATTTAATACATTGTTATACATTTAATACACACCTAATGTAAACGTTCACTAAAAAGAACAAAAATGAGAGCATGGTCAAACAGCTTGGTAGCACTGTTGTTTCATAGCAAGTCTCAGATTTAAAGTTGAGTTTACAGTGCTTCAGGTGATTCACTTATTTGTTTTTGTGCATATAATTACAATAAAGATTCCCTTACCTAAGAAATACTTCTATCAGGACAATTAATGCATCTGCTTCAAAGTCACCACTTTTTAACTCTTTGATATTATTGGTTCATACATACAGTAATTGTACGTTGACTGGCTGAGCAAGTTGAATGCTCTTCCAGAACTCTCAATAATAAAGCTTCATTAACGTTCAAGTAAAAAAAAAACTTAACTATTGTCTGTTATAATGTTCTCTTCTTTAAATGTGTACAGCAGACTAATAACTTTTGGTTCCTGTAACTCCTTTTGAATGCTTGTAATGCTCTTTCAAACTTCCTTTTTCAATTATACCAAAGTCACCACAGCACAGAGCTCCTGCTATAGCACCTTCCACTGTTGTTGGGGAGTCTGACACGTAGGGACATGCAACATTAGAAAACCTTGTGATGTGCATTCACTGTTTTAATTGTGATAAACCCACATTTACCTCACTCTTTTACTTCTGTCAACACTATCATCTATGATACAAATGTTGGCATCATGGCCAGTGAGAGGCAAATATGTTATAAGCATGCAGAACATAAGCGCAGGGTACATGAAATATAATAAGTTGTGTATTGCAGCTCAAACAATCCTTTGCAATGTGGATATTGCACTCAGTATTGTGGCGCAAATAGATTTATAGAAATGCGTACAACCCTATGCACATGCATGAGTGGCATGGTCATGCAGACCATTGGTTGAGTGTTGCACAATCAGTGTTGTCCTGGTGATGGGGAAAGCAAATATGGGGGTTATAAGTACCTCCCTAGTGGGTCTGAAAGTCCTTACAACCCTCAGAGAGTCCTTAGAAATGTTCAGTTCTAAAACATTTTATATGCTGCTGTGGAGGACGGGTGTCTTGTCTGAGGTGCACTCCACCTTTAACCCATTGAGCACTGGAGATCAACACCAGCTCATTGGATGGATGGTTGGATGGATGGATGGATGGATGGATGGATGGATGGGATAATTCTTAGTTTGTAAATGATCTCATACTAAGCCTCGTCAGCATTGATGATTGTTAATTTGGAAACGGAAACCATTATTGATCTCCTCTGAGATCAATAATCTGAACAGAATTCTGTTGTTGTTGCAAAGGTTTTGATAACACTCGTTTTGTAAAAGCAATCGAACACGACACTGACGTCCTGCATTTTTTCTGTCAGTCCCTCTGGCTTGTTGTTTTCTGCCAACCAATCAACTGCTCTTTTGTAATTTCCTTTGTATCCATTCACTCTCTTCCAACCACTTATTCCACGCCTGTTTAAAAATATATAAATACAACAAAAAAAAGTTTATTTTTCATTTTAGTAAATGTGTAGCTGTATCCTTAAATTCTGTGTTGTGTTTGAAATCTAGGTGATTTTTCTTTCTCATGTCTATCTGTCTGTATTTAACCTGAGGAGCAGCCCCCTCGGCTTCTTCCAACTGACATGCATGTTTTTCCTCTAGTTTCTAACACCTGTCTTGCTTTTGCGTTTTGTCTCCTGTCGTTGTGTCCTCTGTTCCCCCCTATTTCCTTTTTGTGCTCTCTTTCTGTCTCCAGGAGGAGGGGGTTGTCACCTTCTGTAAGGTGTGTGAAATATAGGACTCTTTAACAACCCTTCCTTGCCATTTACCAATTAGTAGAACAAAGCACGCCCCTTTTCACCACCCCTCACAGTCCTACGCTATTCACTCCACACCCCCACCCCTTCCAGCAGCATGTGCCACAGAGCATATGGAACTGAAATTACCCATCACCCTTTTGGACAGGCTGCTTAAGCTCACCATCCCCTGCACTCTGGGGATATTGGCTTAAATCATTGGATCCCATCTTTATTTTTAGCTTACTTCTCCTCTCTGCCACTTTTCTGTCATTGGGTAATTTAGAACTATGCTATTTATTTTAGGTTGTTGTTCCCACTTTTACTCCAGCTCAAGGAGGAGAGCCTAAAGCTCACCACCAACTTACAGGCTGCGGTTTTGATCCGTTCTTTCTATTCTCCCAGCTGCTGTTGCAAAAAAGCTTCAGAGAGGATTTTTCAGTTTGTGTTCTCAAATACTCTCAGATCCGTCCAGCTGTGACTTCGACTGAGTTGTTCTGTAATCTAACTGTTTGTAGATCTAAACCTGGATTGCTTTTAGTTTTATTTTCTACAAGACCTAACCTTCCCTTACAAAAGTCAGATTTTGAATTTTAGCAGTTTGTGAAGAATCATATCTTAGAAATATAGTAAGTAATTTATGTGAAGTATCTTCTTTAAGCCTGGAAATAAACTGTATTTCAGATCCAAGTTTATTTTTAATTTTCTTCCTGCACAGGCCTTTGATTGTAAAACTGTTTCTACCATGAATCAACTCGTGGAGTACCAAAGTAATTAGCAAGTGCTGTTATCATAGTCTAATGCTACCAAAAACAGAGCTTAATACTAATCTAACACAATGCTAATTTATAGCCTCATCAAGTACTGATCTTCCAGGATTAGTATCAGACTTTACTTTGGATTTTGCCCTGTTTGCTAATATGCTTCTTTCCCGTTGAAATAGATGTCCGTTAGGCGTTCTTTACTCAGCGCTGTGACTCATTTTGGATTGGCTGTGCTGTAAAATAACAACCTGCCAGCAAATAGATATTGGACTGTTGAAACAAGCAAAGTGAAGCAAAGCTGGGCAGCAGCTGATAGGCTGTCAGCCAGGGGAGAGTTGCACACTCTGCAGGACTCTGGACACCAGTCATTGTTGAGCAAAACTAGCCACCACGGAGAAGCCAGGTGCTCCATCTTTTCCAAACATGATGACTTTCTTGTACTGCGTCTAATGAACAATTCTAAAATACAACAGGCAAGCTTAGGAAATGTCCCTTTTGCCAAATTGAAAAAATAAATCAGTAACGTTGCTGTTTTTCATTTCATTATTTACATTTATAAGATGTGAAAAAGAAAAGGTGACTGTGAGCATTAAAACTCTTGAAAAACTTTGACTTGGGATGCTTTGTTTTCTTAAGATATTTTGTCAAAGTAAAAACTTGATACTTTTTACTGAGGTTGCAAAAAGATTTCCACATCTGATATAGCAAAAAATCAAAATGAAAAGACTAAACAGAGCTTTTACTGGCTAATTGCTGTTCTTGTTTTGTTTTTTTTTCTTTTCAAAGCTCATTTCCGTATCAAACAACCACTTCTCTTAAGTTAGTCAGAAACATTGTAGCAACATCCTGCAACTTGACAGAGATTGTCTTAGTTACACCAAACATGGAAACAGGCTGATTTATATGATTTTTGATGCTTTTTTAAAAGATTACCTGAAATTTGCTTTGGTGAAATTAGACTCTTGTGACTACAGTTAAACAGATTTCAGATCTAGACCACAGTGCACATGCATTCAGTTCATTTGCATCATGAATCAAAGTAGAATTTTCACATTCCACGAGTTGACAAATGACTTGGTTTGTCTTAAAGCTGCGAAAATGTCCTTTGCCAGAATAACTTTAAAATGTTTTAATATTGAGATAAAATCTAAAAAAAAAATCTAAATTTCTTTTTGTTCCACTCTAAAGATTAGAATCCAAACCAATAAATGCTGAAAGGCTGAAACAAAAGCGAGGCCTACAATGATTTATTTATTTACCTTTTTTTTAACACTTGAAAAAATAAAATCCATCCCTGACTCCAGGGAATTAAAAAAACCCTGTATGGGTTATTATTGGTGTGAGGAAAATTTCACACATAGATGTATAAATCTGTCTTGCTCGTAGTGCAGATGAAGGCATGTGTGCAGAATAACGATGTGAACAAAAAAAAAGTTACGTTTGCACATCCGCTTCCCAGCTGAGCCATCCACCATGAGAATGTGTCAGATGAACGGCTTCGTGGCTGAGCTTATTGGGTCTGATGTGGTGATTTGTCATGCATGTGTTATCTGGTGCTTCACTTCACACGGTCATTCCAGCACACGTGTATGAATTTACCAGCACAAATATGTTCACATTTTTGGTCCAGCGCAAACATTCAGTGCCCATTCATTTGGTCAAAATACGTCCAAAATGCCAAATGAACGTAAACATGAACACTCCTGTGCATTCATCACATAAACATGCTTAAATATGGAGCTTCAGAAAAATACATTCTGTGCATGGGCATACAAATGGTCAGAATCTGTTCATATTTTTGTATAGAGTGGTATTCATTTGCTCTAAGGTCATTTTGTATCTGTCAGTATAAATTTACATGTGTTGATTTAAACAAACAAAAGCAATAAACGGTGATATAGTGACATTTTTTACTCTTAAATCACACCTTATTCCAGGGGACAGTGGTAACTTTGTGGTCAATGGCTGCAGGTTTTGGTCCAGGTTGCATCAAGAAGGGCTCCCAGCATAAAACAATTGCTTTTTTTTCCCCACTTTAACACATAAGCCTGTAAATTTGCATTTCATTTCTAAGAATATAACAGGCTGAGAATAGCTTGTCTTCGCTGCAGCTTGTGTAATAATGCACAGAAATGTCCCTGTTGACAACTACTTCCTTGTTGAGACCACAGCTTCTGACTCGGCTAGCATTGCGGTGCTCTGAGGTGAGCTGTCTATTGGTATTCAGAGCGTTGCTCGGCACACATGGCAGGCAGAATGAGTGGGAGGCCACCAGCAAGGCAGGTTACCTCTCCTCTGAGCTCGTTGCCCTCCCACCCCCAGCACCCGCCACCGCAGTTGAGGCGTTCTCCAGAGATACACAGACCTTGCCACTGCTGGCTATATAAAGTGCAAAGATGTAGTAACTGCCTGTCTTTTACTGTACTGACAGCTGGATGCAGAAGCCAGTGATCTGCTAAAAGAGCTGCAGAACAAACTCAACACGGTGCTGGACGAGCTCAGCGGCGTGTTCGGCTCCAGGTGGGTGAACCTCGAATTGCACAGATTCTTTTCAGCCAGCTGATGTCTCCGTATTATGTGAAATTATGCCACCTTTTCTGTCAAACCCGGAGTTTAATTGGCTCAAGTTTGTGTGCGTCATGCTTAGTGAGCACAGGGAGTTGTTAAACATTTCAGCTAGAAGAAAAGACACCTCTGCTCATAATTTCTCTTCATTAATTTGATAGGAACAGCGGGAGTCAGCTTTGACTTTCTCAAAAGCCCAACATTGACTGTTATTATTCAGAGTACAGAAATGTCTTTCAAAGACCTGTCTTTATCGTCCCAGTTTCAAACCTGTGATTGAGGACTGTGTGAAGCAGATGAACCAGGAGCTGGTTCAGATGAAAGGGCCAATCAAAGGGAGCAACCCCGCCATGGATGCAGAGACGGTTCTACGGCCTCTTATGGACCTTCTTGATAAAAAGTGGGTATCTGCTAAGTGCACCAGTGATTCGTAAGGTTATTATGTCTATCTGTAGCCCAGTGGGAGTATTTTCTCAATGAATTAAGTGAATACTCAAGTATAGGACAACATACAGTAATGAAATGCAAAGATAAACAATGAAATACTGAAGAAACACACACATTTAAAGAAATCTAAGAATCCTTCTCAAATTTGATTATTTAATTAATTACATCTCATTTTAAGACACAATAGAGACTGACTTAATTGTCAATTTAAATTCCAGTTTAACTCATGTGAGGCTTTTGAATTATAAAAAAATATCTTAGACATTGTCCAAGAAAGAGGGTCACGCATCATTGGGGAAAGTCTATTAATTCAACTGTAAGAATGTATTTATTTGTGTGGGTTTCTTGAGAGGCAATCTTGAAAGAACTGATTTACTCCAACTGAGCTCTAAGAATCATTCATCATTTGTCAAAGCAGTGTAGAGGCCAATGGGGTATTACTGAGAATTTTCTTAATGATATGGAAATACAAAATCCTTCCTCCCGTCTCTGAGACCATGTTTGCACAAAGGGGGCAAGATTAAAGCGTAAAGCTGCCGCTTTTATTCTGAGTCACAGGTTTTCAATTTTTTATTCCATGTATGAGGGCATCATTACTTGAAGCCTTGTTAACTCAGGTTGAGACATGTGCTGCAAGTGTCACCCTAACAGAAGTCTCCTTTGGCTGCTTCACAGCTTGATGTTATTTGCAAAGATCTGTGAGAAGACGGTGCTGAAACGAGTTCTCAAGGAGCTGTGGAAAATTGTACTCAACACTATCGAGAGAACAATTGTTTTGCCTCCGCTGAGTGATCAGAGCGTGAGTTTGAATGATCTACCTCTACAAATGTTTGACATTCTCTTCTCACCGTGGACTGTATCTCGTTTCCTTTTAACCATCTGTCTGCTTGTCAATCATTCATCTGTTAAACCTTAAAATACTGTACAAAAGTTGAAAACAATGTAACCTCTTAAAGCCCCCATCTACACTATGACAAATATATTTTATTAAACAATAATTTCCTTTGATAATGTCCATTTCTTTGTACAAATGATCAAACAAACATAAGTATGTATGTCTACAAGGCTACAAGAACATCCACATTATGACATCTCTTTATACAGAGAAAGAGCTTGGCCAAAAGTTCTACAAAAGTTTTTATTATTATTATTATTATTATTATTATTATTATTATTATTATTATTATTATTATTATTATTATTATTACTATTATTATTATTTAATTTACATTTCCTTACAGCTGTTAATTATTTCAGCACACAATCAAAATGTGATGGCAGTAGAATCAGGTTAAATTTAGATAGACCCAGAGAACGCAGTAACAAAAGCTCCATATTTGTTTTGGTTTCTAGGCCAAGAGTGACATGAGTGAGCATGCACAAAACAGGCTGCTACTTCATCATTTCTAAAAAGATCTATATCTCATGTCATAAATCTACAATAAATGGAGTTAAAAAAATTCCACCTTAGAACTTTTTTTTAGTATTTGTTTTTACCAAGAATGGTGTTTTATATGTGTGGGCTGGAGTTGCAATGGCAACAGAAACTATGTGGACTAGCAGACTTCCACAGAATCTTCAGACTTCAGATGTTTTTATGTAAAGAATTAATCCTTCAAATTGTAAGAATTTGTCTTACATTTTTTCGTTTGTTTTATTTTAATCTTCTCTGCACTGGGGTCATTCAAGTTTTGCTGCCATCACATTAACACATTTATTTTTGTCATTAGATTCTGCATTGTCTGTGGTTTACATAAAAAACAAAACAATTTCACCACTAAACATAGTTTAAAATGTTGTTCCACAAGCTTTTGTTTGTCAGTTTGTTCTTAAAATTGATTTTGTTTTTACATCAATGTTGGTAATAGAACTTTTTTTTGTCCAAATGACAATAAATCTGTATTCAACAACAGGGGGCTCAGATGATCTTTAATGCTGCCAAGGACTTGGGACAGTTGTCTAAACTGAAGGTAAATCTTTGATCATCCTACAGAATATTTTGTGTATTTCACTATTTAATTGTATGACTTAAAGCTGAAGTTTAAACTCTATAAAGTTGTATTTTGCCTATAAAAAACATGAGTAATGGAAATTAAAAAAAGGAATTGGACATGTTTGTTTATGTGATGAATATTATTATTATTATTATTATTATTATTATTATTATTATTATTATTATTATTATTATTATTGTTGTTGTTGTTGTTGTTGTTGTTGTTATTATTAGTGTATTTATTACTCATGTTTATTTATAAGAGTTGTTTTATTAGATGAATTCACTATTGTGATTGAGGGGTGCTGCAGCCTGAACTTGCAGCTATCACTTTGTTTATATGGATATAATATTAGCACCAAGCACTAAGATAATTATAACGTTCACAGACTGACCAGTTCAATGCAGTTCTGCAGTTTACGATCTGCAGCTGCAGCAATAGTTGCATCAGTGGTTTTAGTTTCTTCAGCCTCCCGTTTCATAAAACATTTATTGTATTTTGGCTGTGCTGTGTAAGGCGCACTGGCACCTGGGAAATAAAGCAATGCCAGAAGTTATTTACTGCAATCAATTCACAGTTCAGGAAAGCTCCAATTAGAATTGACAAAAACACTTTTCATGATTAAAATGGATTTTTAGGATACAGATGTGAAACGGCAAGGTTGAAGTTTATCTCTCAGTGGTGTAAATGACAGCACATGGCTCTTTGGCTTTCTAAACAGTAAATGACCTGGGTTTTAAGTACAAAGGCTCACTGTTTTCATTACAATTTTACTGATAAAAGTAAAAAATTTAGAGTGTCAAAGTGCGACTTGTATTTACATTTAGCCTTTGCTGCAGTGATTTTCACACTTTCTGGTTCCCCTCCAGGAGCATGTCATTCGAGAGGAAGCCAGAAGTCTGACACCTCGCCAGTGTGCCGCCATGGACCTTGTGCTTCCCACTATCAAGGTACGACTTCTGTTAATTTCACCATTGGCTGGAAAAAAAACAAACTTGACCTTCAAAAATCTGAGCAGATGCACAGAGATATGCAAATGGTGTAAATGTGCATCTAAATGAAAAAGACAGGTAATGTTTGTGTAGCCCCTTGAATTTTTTATTACTCTGAAGAATGCAATAATACCCACATTAAGAAAATGGCAAAATATTAAAAACAACAACAACAACAACAAAAAGAATTTAACAGAAACAGTGGATCTTCCTTATGTAGCACATTTTTTAGACAGACATGGACAGTTTGAAGACCAAGTTTCAAATCTTCAGAGGCAAGAGAAAAGTTATGATGAGGTGCTGCAGGTGAAACACTGCATCATAAAGTGCCAAGGAAACTAATTGCTTTTACTGTCACCATGGAAACTACCTGCAGGTTTAGATCAGTCACATCACTGGGATTCTTTCCATCAATGTTTAGATAAGGAGAATCTCTTGATGCCGTTAAATGGAGGAGAATGAGCTGATTAGATAAAGAAATTCTGGTCTGGAGGGGTTATATGCCTTTACTGGGTCATTGTTTCTAAGATAATATATAATGGGTGTGAAACTAAACTCTATACGCTGTAAATACTGAGTACTATTCAAAGTCAAACCATTTTTACTGTACATTTAAATAATAGTTCAGAACTTTTGACTTGGGTTTCTGCAGAAAAATTATGATCATTAATGTCTTACCTGTTTTAGATGCGCTTTGAACAACTTCAGTTTGAAGGAACATTGTTTTGTTTCTTTACAACTTTATACCCAGTCAGATTTGCATTACACCATTTATTCTAGTAGAAATGATGATGATGATGATGATGATGATGATGATGATGATGATGATGATGATGATGATGATGATGATGATGATGATATCCTTGCCAGTTGTGTCCCAGGCTGCTCTGGAGATGCTACAGATAGCTGCTACTGCCCCTGTATGCTCTTAAAAGTAAAAATATACAATATAAACATTTATACTCATGTGACTTCTGTTTCATAAGGTTTTTGAGACTGTAGTTGTTTTTAAACAACAGTAATCCACTTGGGTTTTGACCCCGTTTAGACTAGCTGTTGGTTTGTTTTCTGGTGAGAACTAATCAGCATTAGTTGATGAGCTTCTTTAGATGGAGAAAGTTAAAAGGTTTGCCTTCAGTCCCACAGAAAGATTATGAACATTTGATTTAAAGAGCCAATTCTGTATATAGAAGCTGCACAGAATTTTCTGTCTCTTCATCGCCCAAACCTGCATATTAAATAAAAGGTATCTTGATTGGCTGCCGTGTCAGAACACAGCTCAGAACTGATTAGCTGATTCTACAGTCAATCAATTTTGTGTACTACAACACATTATGGGCCATGAAGAGCCAATAGATGAACCCAGTTGGTCAGAAAATGTGTCAATCAAAAGAAGCCAACCAATCGAATTGTTTGGACAGCCTACTATGCATAATGTGGGTGTAGCTCTGACTTAAGTGTGAGTAAAATTGTTTTTAGATTTTTAACCACATTTAGATCCTGTTTAATACTCCAAGGTGTGCACCCCACATGATTCATTACAAAATGGTCTGTATATCCTGTTCTTATTTTTAAAAGACAATTCAAAACTAAATTAACATGCAAAAACAGAAAGAAATGTAGTCCTTCAAATGAACTGATATAAAAGACTTTGAGAGGTAGGAAAGGTAAAACTAAAGATAGGACAAGGAGACATGACAGAGATGTGCCTGTTCGACCAGTGATTTCGCTAGAGGCAGGTGGATATTTTAAGCAATCAAGTTGACTGGTCTTTTTTGGCCAGAAGCTGTGCTGAGCTGCTGTCTAAGCTGTAAAAAAATGTGAACATTTTTTAACAGGAAGCAAAGCTTACCTTGAAAGTACAATTTTGTACCAATCAGAATACAGTGGTGCCAACATAAAGTCATACTTTGCTTTGATTTGGCAAAGCAACTATAATACAATACAGCATGTAATATCTTTGAACATGATGAAACAAAACTGCTGAAGATACATTCACAGGCTGTAAACACTCATCCTTTTCTTTAGCTGTTACACTGTGACTGAAGGGATGGGCTGTATTCCACATCTTCAGATGTTTTCATTGAAATCCTTTTATAACTTTTTGATGAGTTGGACAAGTATTCGATGTGCTTTGATGGAACCAGAGTTTGTTTTTTCAGCTTTTATAATGTTGTTTAACATAAAATAAAAAGACATTTTTACCATGCAATAAGCCTTAATTTGTTTGTGAGAGAAAATGGAACCATATGTTCATGAAATATGTTTATTGTTTGCTTGCAGATATTTTCCTGCAGATTCCCTCTCAGTCTTTATGATCTTGTTTTCTTCCTCCACCTGTGATTCATCCGTGCTCCTCATATTATGTGTACTTCATGAAAGACGCATGTTGGCCATATTTTATGGCTTGTGTGACTCATGCACAAGAGAGAAAACAGTGCCTCCTCCTAGTAGGCGTTTTTTGTAAAAACGCCTACTTCAATGTGTCACTTTGGGGGAAAAAAAGACAGTTCAGATGCCAACTGCTATCTATGTAGACCTTATATACAGTGGGGTTTGAAGGTTTGGGCAGCCTTGTTAATTTTCCTGATTTACCTTTATAAAACATTGATTGTTTGGATAAAAACAATCAGTTAAATATATCATATAGGGGACACAGTAGTATTTGAGAAGTGAAATTGAGTTTATATGATTTACAGTAAGTGTGCAATAATTCTTTAAACAAAATTAGGCAGGTGCATAAATTTGGGCACCAAAAAACAAAACCCTTAACTCAGTATTTAGTAGATCCTCCTTTGGCAGAAATAACAGCCTCTAAACGCTTCTTACAGCTTCTAATGAGTCTGGATTGTGGCTGAAAGTAGTTTAGACCATTCTTCTTTAAAAAACATCTCTAGTTCATTCAGGTTTGATGGTTTCTGAGCATGGACAGCTCTCTTTAAGTGACACCCCATATTTTTAATAATAGGTCTGGGGAATGAGATGGTCATTCCCTAAAATACTTGTTCCTCTGCATGAAGGTCTTTGTAGATTTTGAGCAGTGTTTAGGGTGGTTGTCCCTGTACCCACACAGTCCCTGTACTGACCACACAGTCCCTGTACTGACCACACAGTCCCTGTACTGGGCACACAGTCCATGTACTGACCACACAGTCCCTGTACTGACCACACAGTCCCTGTACTGACCACACAGTCCCTGTACTG